>JAPEVG010000284.1:0-14449 GCA_029747595.1 Trametes cubensis | reverse complement strand
TACAAAGTSAACAATCCCGTCGTTSRAYTYCACWGTGGCRRMAGGCRTCAGCTCGCGCTYTCCTYCCTCCGCTYYATTGTGTACSTTTCATGMAGGCTCTTTCRCGWATGTCCCGTSTTRCCAATAGYCGCCWCGCGACGCTCGTACAKACAAMGRAGGTTCAGTNACWAAGATGCTCTGTATNANNAGTACCATCCTGTATCACCGYTTTCTTCGTACCTCACAYTSYYRATCATCCAAGCAGCCRCGGGAGATTGYACCTYCATGCATYCTCCYCCCAATCCCCTGCGATTCCGACATTCGCYTTACGGCGGRCTGAAGACCTGTGTTCCACCCTCACATGTGCGCGAGAGAYTCTCGCCGYATGGCCACCACGMAAGAAAGTSARAGCCATCTAGTTGAGTGCGCTCCYTCGWSATGTCACMRGAACTCCAYTAACGTCGCCTCAGGATCTCTACTCCAGCGTCKTTGCAGCGCTGCCTARARTGYGRATAGCGCTTGCACCAGCTCTCTCACACGACGCCTGTAGKGWGGGGCCAARCCAGCATTYGAACCAATGCACARCTTGCTCATGGGCGCGCGAACGATCAGGTAATGCTCTCCTATTCGTCTCAGGGCCTYGAGTTGGAGTCAGGGTGARCTMACGCTMAGGCTTGYGCATTAGCTCCTTCCTCAGCCACGCACACAAATGCACTGACGGGGGGCRCGAAAATTGGGATTCGACGCTCGATCACCGTGACCGCGCCTGATCCTCATCCAGACACCAGGCCAACCGCTCCAAGAGTCTACCTCTTCTCTGMCRAAGATCTCYACGGGACACTGGCGTGTAGCGCGATCTACGAACCGGAGAMAGCCGCAGTCAGGGACGTCCGGAGCCGCCTCAAGGCTCGCACGAGAGTTTCCACGTTCGCTGGAAACATTGCACGCCCTTGACTTCAAGTTCTGGATGTGTTAGTTGTGCGGGCAGTGTCGCGCGCCGCGCAGAAGCAAGCAGACTCTCGCGGCCGACACCACAGGCACCAGGCGGTCCACCAGTCGTTCTTACATGCTATATGRCGGGCTCAAAATTGCCCAATGTATATGTAACAGTTTCTAGATTGGACGCCAGAYTGGCTAAATCCYCATTGCATGTGRCGCAGRARACGMWTCATTGTACCTTATATTGTACACAAAAYGATGGCYGTACAATCGCTACCATCTCCACCTGWTACAYCATATATAMAAGCCACACGGTATGCGTCTCCGCTAGTCACAATTGATTCTGCTGCWGCAGTAGCTTAGAGCGGCCTGGGTGTGACGAAGGGCCGGATGACCGTCTTCTCCTTGTCCCACTAAGYAGACCRAAGYTCGTCAGTGGTTGYRTTYAATSAARYWTWTGARGACTACTTACGACGTTGCCAGTCCAGTAGACGTCGGACTCGATCATTTTCTTCGCGTCCTCGTACGTCGGGCACTCGATGACCATGAAGGAGCCGATCATCTTCTTCTCGGCGTCCGGTGTGTCGAGAGCTTCGTTAGGAGACAGCATTGCGCCGCCGACCTCTGAACAATCCAAACTACGTCAAACTCCTAACTGATCAACTACGTCAAAGCACATGAACGTACTGATCGCYGGGTTCTTCGCAGCTGCRTCGAGATGAGCCTGGCGGACGACGAGGCGACGCTGGATGGCCTCGTCGTCGGTGTAGTCGGGCGCGTAGATGGAGAAGAGGGGCATTTCRRCTTGTGYTGGCTGTCTTGGATGTAGAACAGGYTGAGGATGTGTTTCGTMTCAGGCTGGTTCCCGTAGTATTTATAATGGACTCGGCGCGATGGACGGTCCGCCGAAAGTCAGAAGGCCCAGGGAAAGCCTCCTCTCATCGCAYTGAAGCTRGAAAAGATAAAAGATTAGATAGGCGCCYTAKTRCCTTCYGAGTCCCGGTCCGGATGGGCGTCTGTGTAATTCCGACCAGTCCGTGGCGTTCTCTTCGTTCTCTTGGTCAGCGACTCGGCCGCTGRGCTYCTTGGGATTGAGCTCGYTGTTCTCRCYGACGACCACCACTATGCATACGACRCCCGCRATGCAGCTCTTGCGCTCRTTYATACTGTCYCCTACGCAATGTACGCGTACCACGCCGTTCTCTGCAACTAGGGCTTTCGCGTCCTGTAGCGCTGCTGCTGTGTCCCGTGTACCCCGCACCTCGTCAACGATCGCCTCAACAAGCCATTCGTTCCGCGGCCGAGCCATTGCGCATACACGACGTAACTTCGCGTCAACTTCATCTGCACGGGCAGCGCAAGTGCAACATCCGCCGACGCAGCGTGCGGAGTTAGTCTCGTATCCATCGCCTTCCTCAATACGCCAGGAAGACGAAGACTCGGATGACCCCGAGGTCGATCTGGTGCCTCCAGAACAGGCTTCGCTACAGATGACAGAGAGAGCTGCGGAGGTACGTCATGCTACTCGCTCAGCCGCACGTCCATGAACCAATTGCTTGCATTACATAGCAATTACGTGCGGTAGCTCAGAAGCAAGGTGGCGACGCCGCCCTGCGCGTGGCTGTAGAGAGCGGCGGCTGTCACGGGTACCAGTACCGATTGCAGCTTGCCAAAAAGAAAGAACCCGACGACTAGTACGTACATCCGTGCATTTTGGAGAATGACGATGGCCGCTCAATGTGCATATAGCCACTTCTCCCATCCGCGGATCAAGCCTTCGAACATCTACGTTGACGCGATATCCTTACCTTTGATGAACGGCGCTACGATAGATTACGCGACGGAGCTCATTGGCAGCAGCTTCAAGGTGATCGAGAACCCGCAGGTACGTCCTTAGCAACCCCTACCCACCCGANCCNCCCCCCCCCCNGTATGCCCTGCTTCCTTGAGATGGATCGCTCACGTCCTGGAATAGGCAAAGAACAATGGCTGTGGCTGTGGAATAAGCTGGGAACTCAAGCTATGAGATTCCAAGACCTCTCAACTTCTCACGAACTCGCTCAGCCCCACCAGTCGCACTTGACAGATTTAGAAGAGGACGATATGCATACATGTATGAGACATAATACAGCCACACTCCGCTTTCCTTTCATCCATCCTGTCTCCTACCGCAAGCCTCAATATGCCCGCCAGTACGCATGCATGTCCGAAGATTACTTCTCAAATTGTAGACCTTCTCCGCAAGTAAGTCTTAAGCCTCTTTTGCCGCCTCCACTACTGCTTCTGCCAAGATCGTCGATGCGTTCGTATAGCTGTTTGTGCGCGCCGTTGTCGACAGGCAACCCGACATTCAATCGACGTACTGTAGTTGTGTGCCGGGTCTGTAGATGTTTATAGCGTCTGCCGTTCGTCCCAGAAGGTAACCTTCCCGTGTAAACCTCGTATGCAGATTGTTTTGGCAGTCGGTTACTGCCATCATCACCCAGTCCCTCAGTTCCATACGATGCACACCTGCTATTGTTCAAGCTTGCGATTCCGGTCCTTTTGCTCTTCTTCCTGGTCATAGAGACTCCATGCTATGCGATTAGGTCGGCCACCACCGAGCCACCAGAACTCTCCATACTATCCATACTAGACTGAATGTACGTGCCGACCTTTTTCTTTCGATTCCGTCAGCTCCATTGAATCGCCCTCAGGGTTTCATCAATCATGACACCCTTCGAAGCACCGTGCGCTCTCTTGACACCCCAATGCTCAAATCGTAGACACGGCCGTAAAGTGTACAGATCGTTTCCTTACTTTGGCACCTGAGAGGTTCAGCGACCTACGAATTCATCGAGGCCAGGATGCGTAATCATCGCTCCGTCTTCACGTTCCGCTTCTTCAAGTTCTAACCATCAATAGAGCCTCGTAACCTGGTCGAACTCTATACGTGATCCTGCGAGTAGTGATGATGAAGGAAGCCAACAGGTTCGTTTGCGTTTGTACATGTGAGAAGCTAACAAGTGCTCATCTCGATCACGCAGTCGATATTCAATACTGAAGATGTTCATTTGTATAGAGGCGTCTTCTATTCGATGGATCTGAATGAATCAGTGATTTCAGGTGATTGAATCAGGGTGTGGCTTCTCTCCTGCCGCCCATCCGATGCGATGCAAGACCGTCAATGTTCCTCGCGCGCTGCAAGAGCCTCTCTCAGCAAGCCATCCAGGAGGACATTGATTCATGCCAGAGGCATGGAGTCAACCACGCACTCGATTGCCATATCTCCTAGTACGCCAGCTCCACCATACACGCATGCACCCCGCTCACTTGTCCTCCCCCACGCGGAGCTGATCACAGGCATATACGATGATGTATATGAACCGTCGAAGGCACTGCCCCAGTGCCCGCGCAGGTGTTAAGCTTCATGCCACGAACATCACCACAGAAGCAGCGCCGCGTTCTCGCCACCCTGATCCCGTCTGTCCACCAACGGCATGTCTGCCGTCTGCCGTCCGCTCTCAGCTACTTATAGCCACGGGCCTCGGAACGCGCGCCTGGCGCGCGAACGGCATGCTCGTCGTCGGTGTGTACGCCTTACAATTCATCACTTGGGTCATAGGCTATATGGATCCACATCATTGCCGTCAGGATTAAACAGCAAGCCGACGCAACCCCAAGTCGTAGCCAGACAAGAGCCTCGCGCCTACCGTGCTCATGTGCGACGGCAACTATGTGTGCCCTTGGGTCTGCACGGAGACGGTCAGCGTTGAGCGAGGACATCAGATCGAGGATGAGGCACAAGTATGTACTACTGCACGCCCGCGTCAAAACGCGTTCCACACGCTGCACATCACTCATCCATTCAGCCAAACAGCCAGGCTGATACACAATCCCCTCCAGGCCCCCAGGTCTCACCTACACACTGCAGCAGAGCGCGGAGGCGAGCAGCCTTAGCACCGTGAACGGCCCCGTGCTTGCCCCTCGTCCAGGCACGCGGGTGGTCGGTATACACGTGCCCGCAACGCGGAAGGCGTCGAGGTGATCGTGATCGGTGGGGTCGATTGTATTGCCGGCGTACTGAGTGCAACTTGCATACGGCGTTCAAGATGATGCGGAAACGAAGTTCGACGAAACGCCACGGTCGCGCGTTCTCCTCCGTCCCCTCCCGCGCATTTGGAGGTGGGCTTGGCAAGCAGCAAAGCCACTTCCAAGCCCAATCGACATGTCAATGTGTGTATGACGGCCAGCGTTCCGCACGAGCGAGTATTACAACTCGCACCGGCTCGAAGGATTGGAAGCATGAACGACGCGACGGTACCGGCCATGTACCGCGCCGTGCTCCGAGCATGCATCGCTACTTTATAGCCGATGTGTCGAAGATGCGCGCGCCCACCACGCCGCCGCCGTGCGCGACGTCGACTCTTCGCGCAACACACCGATGTCACCGAATGGCGCGAAAAGCGGACGCGCTCTCGGCTGAACGGAACGCCCCCCTCGTGTCGCGTTCTCCGGAGAAGGGACGCGACGGTCCAGGCTCCGCCACCTCCCCGTCGTGCAAAATCCTCATTGCGGCATCGGCGATCGCGCGATGCGCGAGAAAGCTGAACCGGATAGGCAGATCCGGGGAAAGACGCACGCATCCTCTTGTGTGCGATATGACGTCCTCGGCGGTGCGTGATACCAAGAGCGAGTGCAATGTACCAGTGCCACAGCTGAGGTGCAGAAGCGCTAGCCTCGACAACGGCGATGGGGCGCGTGGTAGAGGCGTTACGAGACATCGCAGGCCGTTTGTTCACACAGGACGAGCGTGCGCCGCCACGCTTGTGACCTTTGCGACGGGCATCGCGGACGGCGGGGGCGGCGACAATGACGTTTGCGGGGTATTTCGGGGGTCGGGGGTGAGAAGGAATGCACCAAGGGAGAAATGCACAACGCAGATCGACGCTTGATAAGTACGAAAGGTGGCAGGAGGACGGCCGAAAGCGATAGCAAACGCCATCTCGACGCTCACGTTGAAAGGCCGAAAGGCCAGGGCACGATGCGGCGACGCTCACATGTTTGTCTGCTCGGTGACGACAGAGCGACATGGTGAGAAGAAGGCGGCGGAAGGCGAGAAAAAATGCAGGCGAGTGACCTGCAGGTGGAAATAGCCTTTGCGCAGGTGATGGCTTAACCGAGGTTTGCCCTCGTGCCGGTGCTTCTTTGCGAAGGCTAACGCGGGTCGAATTCCTCAGCGAAGGCCCCGTCCCAAGGGGGCGAGAAGAGACGACAGAAGACGGAGCACGGTGCGTCGTCCATGGGACGGGATGGTGAGTGGCTGGAGGTGGCTGGTGGAGAGTGGGAGTAATAAGGTTAAGGAACGGGGGCAGCGACTGTGCTGATCAGCCATACCGCATATGGTGACGCCGCGATCGTCCTTGCGGAGGAGGCCATATCGGCCTCACCAGGAGGCAATAAGAGTGCAAGAACGCAAAGAAGAGGCAAGACGGATGCGGAGGACGCCCCGCGTCCCAGCATGCCTGGCGTGGGCACCGGTACTCTCGCCGGGCGGAGTGGCCAGTACGTGACCATCGCACCGGAGGCTTTAGCCTATGGGCCGGAACACCTGCGGCTTCGCGTGTAAACCTGGGAGCCTCAAGCGGTAAAGACAGGCTTGTGGTGGATGGAGCTTGCTTGTCAGAATGTCGGACGCTCGGGGTGTCGTCGGGTGAGCGTGAACATGGGGTCCTTTGCGACTCTGAAAGCGCGTACAGGCGAAGGGCGTTCGGAAGGTTGGAATCAAGAAATGCGCCATTGGCGACGGAGCGAAAGGGGTGCAGAAATTAGCGCAAGGGGGGTGAGAACGTGGGAGAGACGGCATCAAAGTGCTCGCAGTCCGGGCTCGGGCGTAATTTTACCATCCACGGGCGCGCACGCCGCGACGCGTGTCTACGGAGCTCACGCGTCGATGACGCCTTGGCAATGAGAGTATGCAATGCGGGGTGCTGCACAAGTGCTATGTTTTCCAGACATTGAACAGCCGTTTGGACGAGACGAAGGCGGGTTGGTGAGGACAGAGCGGTGTTGATGGGCATGATGTTGGAGGGAGGAGGAAATGATTGGTGGTTGAGCGTAGCCGAAGGATAGGACCAGAGTGCTCTTTCTGGTATCGCAGGCGGCAAAGAAGCGATATAAGTCCGCGCCCCTTACCCGTCCCATCTTTTTGAACCCGAACCCCCACCTCCGTCCTCCTCCGCCCATCTCTCGTCCTCCCGACGACGTCCACCATCTCGCCCCCAACGCCCTCAACGTCCGGCACGTAGCAAGTCCGCAAAACGACCACCATGTCGTCCATGCACCTCCCCGCGCTCCACATGTCGCACATCATTGCCCCCGACGCGCCCCTGACCTCTCCAATCTCANGACTCCNATCCCCGTCCCATCNGGACCGCGACCCCGCCCTCGCCGCTCTTTACGACCCCTTCTCGCTCCCACTCTCCGCCTCGCCACCCGGCGTCATGCCCGGCGCAATGCCAGATACCCGCAAGGTGCTCAGGAGTCGCATGTCTCCCGACGAGTCGTCGGAGCAGTGTCTCCCCACCCACCAGGTCTTCGACTTTGTGCCCGACGCGACGCCCGCGCCGCAGGTGAGCAGCGCCGCATCCACGCCCGAGTCGTCCCCCCAGGCACCGCCGCAGCCGCTTCCTCAGCGCACGGCATCGCACCACACCTCGTCCTTCTCTGCAGCAGGGTCTCCAGCACCCTCCGCAGGAAGCGTGGTCGTGCCCGCAAAGCGGCCCTCGGTCGGCCCAACAACGGCAACGAAGAAGGCGCGTGGCGAGCGTATCACCGTCAAGGATTTCGTCCCTCCGGACGTAACCGGACTGAGCAAGCGAGAGGCGCGTTTGGTCAAGAACCGCGCTGCGGCTTTCTTGAGCAGGCAGCGCAAGCGGGAGGAGTTTGAGAATATGGAGATGTGAGTCCCTTTGCTCTATCTTGCTACTGCTTCCCAGCCGGCGACTCTGCTTTTTTCCTCTCGTCCGCTCTGTCTCCACGAGTTTGCAGCATTCGCAAAGCGGCCTCCCGACATGCTTTGGGCAGCACAGGTACATCTGGGCAGCCCCGAACATTCACGGATGTTCCGTCCTTCTCCTGGGCAACCGGGGGGTAACATATCTCGACATGTTGCCTGCCATGCGTCAGGCAACTTCACGTCGCTAGGACGCCTCACTCTTTTTTAGTGCACACACAGTACGCGCGTATGTGACTTTGAGTCGCTTATATGCGGTGAGAAGGGCTCCCAATACCCTTCTCTTCCCAAGCATCAAGCGACTGGGAGCTGTGTGCGAGAGTGCTTGCGGCGACCGGAGACTGCGCGACCATGTCGTAGACGCCCGTTCTCCGATTTTGATTGGCTGCCGCGGCGATCTGTTCCCGAGGGGGCCGCTGGGTAGATATCCCTTGCAGGGTCAGCCGGCGAAGATCAGAACACACTTCCCGACTGGTGTCTCTCAGGGCAACCAGTGCGTGCAGATGTTCTGATCTAGCTGGAGTTCTCTGCGACTCGGAGCGCCTATCACGTGCACACGGGAGGCTGTGGCCTTCGATTCCATGTCCGTCTTGCCTGCACGACGCGAACCGCTTCGTGTAGCTTGTAACGCGTACCATTTACACGCGTTTGTCGACCGATATGCTTTGGAACAGCGATGTTGACCTGTCTTCTCCCACAGCCGTGTCGCGGAGCTCGAGCAGGAGAACGCACGTCTCCTCGCGCTCGCTCAGCAGTCTCAATCGCAGTCGCAATCACCGGCACAGTCCGATCAAGGACTCTTGTCAGAGGTCGAACAGCTCCGGCGGCAACTTGCGGAGACTCAGCAGCGCGAGCGCGAGCTCGCGGCGAAGCTGTCGAGCGTCCCTGCTCAAGAGGACGCTCCAGCCCGGAAGGCGGATGGTGTGAAGGTGGAGGCGGTCGAGCCACAGCTGCCGGCGTCGTTGCGCGCGCACAAGGGCGAGCGGTCTGGGGCCAGTCTGGGACTGATGGTAAGTTTTCATCTATTCATTGATCTCACTCTATCTTGGGCGGTGATTGATGCGGTTGTTATAGGTCCTCCTTTGTGCCCTGCCCACGCTCCTCTCGATGCCCGCGCACCATGCGATGTCGAGTGGCGTGTCGTTCAACTCCGCAGCTTCTCACTCGCACTCGCACTCGCACTCGCACTCGACGTCGCTTGACATGGCGACGTTCCCGACGAGCGACTACGACTGGAATCTTGGTCTCGGCTCTGGCGCGATGGACCTCGACTTGGCGCCGTCGTCTCTGGCGTCGGAGGAGCGTTCCTCCGAGCCGGAGTTCAAGAAGCTGGAATTCGTCGATGTCGACGCGGAGAAGCTCGGCTTAAGCGGTCTGGATATCTCGTTCGACGCGAGCGCGGCCAAGGACGGTCGCATTCGCGTGCGCATTCACCCCCCATCGTCTACCGGCACCTCGTCCTCGGCTTCGGAAAACGGNCAGCGACAGCAGCGCGCAGATCAAGGAGCCAGAGGAGGATCAGGCTATGTGGCACGACGCGGAAGACGATCTCGGCCCGTTCCTCGGCATTGGCGCGAACGATTTTGACTTCGAATCGCACGGTCTGCACCCCTCGCTCGACCTGGCCTACCCGTCGTCGTCGTACTCATCGCTCTCGTCATTCTCTGCATCGTCCTCGCCCTCCATTGTCTCTTCGCCGACAAGCGCGTTCTTCCCGAGCGTGCCGTCGCCGTCGCAGCTGCCGGGCGAGTACGAGTTCGAGCTGGGCAGCGAGTACGGCAGCGTCGGAAGCGGCATGTCACGCGCAGGAAGCCCGGGTGCGTCTGGTCATGGCCGCCGGCGAGTGCGCATCGCGTTGCGCGGGATGCCAGGGAAAGGCAAAGAGGGCGGCGAGTGGGAAGTCGAGGTCTGCTAGACTTCGGTTGACCCTTGTGCATCTCTGTGGCCCTAGCCTGGTTTCGTCGCTCCTTGTCCGTGGCTTGTGTTCCGGTAAAATGCGCGGTGTCTCCCTTGCGCGGGGGCGCCGGAGGTGCGCTTATGGTTTAAGCTATTCTGGCTTGGTTCCGCCGCTTTTCATGTGTTTCCCCTTTCTATCACTCTCGGTCGCTTGAGCGAACTTGAGCCTCTTATATTCATTTCTTCCCCCTTTTTTCTGTGATTGAAGTCGTACCCTACTCGCTTGTCATATGTATCGTTGGCTTTCGTGCTCTCGCGCTCGCCTCTCTCTTCTCTCTCCCCGTGCAACATATCACATACACACATAAAACCCCGTAGCATACAATACACATCCCGCGCCCACACGCCGTACACCCTCTCCCAAGCACCATACATCGTACAGTCATATACATCCATATCACGCTCTGGCATCGTCTTCCCCCTCTCTCTACCCCCCGCTACCTCCACCTCCACCTCATCCCGCCGAAATCAAGTACCGTACATACTCGCGCTGTTCATTGGCTATTATCACCCCTCGTACCGTATCATCATACCCCGCCTCACCGCTTGTCTTTTTTTCCATGGTTGTTGGTTAGTTCCCCCCNGCGNCCCGCCGGCACGTCCGCCTTTAGAGCGGGTGCCGGTGTGGCTGATTGTTCTTTTATGTTCTGTTCTCCACGTTCGAGTTCAGGTCTTTGAGGGCTTCGACGCGCGTCGCGCGCGCGTCCCCTTCATCACACTCCTGGATTGTGAATGTTCTTTGACGTTGTCTGAGTCTTTGGTGTCTCCGTATTTGTTTAGGTTATAACCGCGCTATGTGGGCAGCATTGTCGTCCCCCCCCTCCGCCGAAAAACACGGTGTCACTATGGATGTATATGTATGGTCTATGGAGTTTTCAGCAAACATTAGACGTATACTTCTCGAGCTCTATGCTTGTCTCCTCCCCTCTCAGCCTTCAAATTTTTGAACGATTCGCCCGCGCTGGAAGACGCGCGAGTTGCTTCGACCGCGGTAGCTCGGTGAGTACTCCTTCCTGCAGAGCTGATGAAGGCTCGAAGATACAGGTTGGTCATGCGGTAGCTAGAACCTGGTGAGTCCGTCTTCGCGCTGCGGCGGATGTGAGAGTATGTGCTGATGATTACTGCCGCAGTTCAAGAACCACGCGAGATTCTGCACTAAGAGACTCATTCGCTTCGCGAATGCCGTGCATGCGACCGGTGCTTCGTGCTCGTTGAAGAGTCCTCCCCAAATCTCAAGAGCTCGACACAGGGCCAGCTGAGCTACGCTGCGGTAGGACCGCGGCGCTCATCTCGAACGTTACAGTCAGCTCGGTATTCAGTTGACGAACTTAAAGCTTGACGTCGGTGCTGCAGCGCGAAGACACAGTCGGTGGTCAGGGTCCAAGAATGCAGCCTCTACCGAAGGTCGTCGTACTTCCCGCTGCGGCAGTGCCCTCAGTCAGCACTCACTTGTTGGAACTCCAAGTTCGAACAGTGCTCCTAGTGCGAGCAATGGGGCGAGCTGAGCTCGTATAAAAGATGGCCCGACACTCTACAGGTCCTCATTCTTACCTCAACCTCCTCTCCCAACTTTCCCCAAGCATTGTTCCGGATGGCGAGCGACGTCTACGATCTGGCCAATATCATGTCGGCAGCGCCGCCGCCCCCGCCGTTTTCTTGACGAGCAACGGTACCCCTACCTCCTTACGGTGTGTCCACTTGTGCTCTGGCATCCACACACACAGAAACGTCGTGGAGCTGACGGGTCTTGTGGACCGATAGGCATTCCGAAACGACCACGACCCTTGTCAAATCAATCAACCAGTTGATCCTTCAAGTTGCAGTAGATGATATTGGTGTGTATCCCCTCCGTCCTCTACATAGAGCAGATGCAGGCGCAGGGCACTGCTGACGGTGTCGTACGCATGCGCACAGGTGCTCCTGTGGTCCCTCGGGATGCAGTAGCGTTATGCAGTCCTTACTCGAGCGAAAGTCACGAATATGCCAGTCTCGATGTAGCTAGAAAAAACAAATGAACAATGTGTATGCGTATGCCTATCTCGAGCTGCTGCGAGGAGAGAGAACAGCACAAGGTATCATGGACTCCAGGATCCGAGTATCGACGAGGGGCGAACCTCGGAGTTATAGCCATCATCTCAGCCGTACGGACTCGGAGGCTGTCTTTGCCCTGATCCAGTCTAAAGCTGCACGTTGATAATAGATACCTCTCTCTGACACTATGAATATTCTCGATGCGCCCCGCGCGTCGCGTGCTCGACGACGTCCAGGACAACCTTCTGAACAATGTATGTACCTTATCAGTGGGGCACCGGAAGCACTTGTCCATCTCGTGCGGTAGCATATCGTCCGCACCTTGTCGGATCTGCCATGCACGTTTCCCCCTGCGTGGAAGTGTTCGCACCCCCGCCTCCCAGAATATCCGTCCCGCCGCACGGGCGTGGTCCCGCTCGCCCGGGATGGTCTGGCACGCTCGAGCTCTCTATTGTAGGCCTATGACGTGCTTGTCGGAGTGAGATGCGCGTAGATCCTCGAGCGGAGTCCGTCTCCTGTGTGAACGAATGGCCTGGAAAGCTGCAAAAGCGCGTGCTGGGGTGGTGAGGTGCGCGGGGACGTTTGAATGGACGTGAAAAGATGTTGGAGACGGATGAGAGGAGGGTGTGGAGGCGCGTGTCAGGACATACAAGGACTTACCCATTCCTCCAGGGTACTGGCAGACTCCAGAGGTGTTGGGGATTCCCAACACCGTACTTGGGCACACACATACGCGCGCGACCTGGAGGCTGCCCCATGTACTGCTCCAGGCGCATCATACAGTACGCCGCAGATCAAACGCGTACTGACTTCTCGTCTCCTGCATATCAGACGGCAAGTAGTAAGAGTGAGTGCATCGAAGTCCGTTTCTTCAAAACTCATAGACCGCGAAGTTCAAACGACAGTGACCCATAGTAGACGGGTCCTGCCTGGGACGCAGCTCGCAGCTGAACGGTGCAGGGAACCGCGTCGTCCCGTGGCCAAGAACACACCTCTCACCAGCAACTTCGCTATACCAATGGGGGCCCGTGCCAGGACGACAACCCGAATCCCGATGCAACCACAGGGCGCTCCGATCCGCCCACGGCTTTCCAGTGTCCACCCCAACAATAAAGTCGGGTATGGAACCTCGCTCCGCTTGCAGTATAGTTGATATTATGCGATACTAAGCTGATGCGGATGCGGGGATGCGGGGACGCAGAGCCACTGGGGGCATAGCTAGGAAGCGGGTGTCAGTGGTTCGTTCCTCCTGCCAGTGAGTTTCTGCCAGTGTCTTCCTGCCAATGCCATCTCTGCAAGCGGGAGCTTGAAGGACGCTGCACCGCCACTCGTACTCGATAGCGAGAGCCTGAAAGCCCGGACGTACGCGCGTCGAGGACGCAGGCTGGCGGTACTTATCGCAAACTAGGAGTAGCCGTCAGCAAGAGAGCAAAAACGACAAGACAAGCGAGGACGGGACGCACCTCATATGTACATCTCAAGGTAGTTGTGCTCGTTCTCGAGGAGGAGGAGGGAGGGTCCGATTACGCAACTACGCAACTACACTATGATGCTGCCGTTGGTCGATACATTGTCAATGTCATTAAAGCCGCGAGCCTACCGCCCGGCCGTCTGTACTGAATTTCAAGATCCCCATGTGCCTGCTACCTACCGCCCACTGCCGACCATCCGCTGCCCGGCCGCTTCTGCACATCGCACACCACCATCCGCGCGTACACGCCATCCGACGATACGTGCACGGTGTTATGCACGGGCTTCAAGTCGGAGGCCTGGGGGAACACGCGCTTGAGCTACGTCGCGTGGTACTATACTGCAGCTGAGCTGGGGCGACTTGGGACTTGGTGCGCGTGTGCATGAATGTAGCCATGGCCCAAGACGCGCCTCCGAAGACAAAATCGCTCAAGCGCGTACCTCCCCCCNGAGCCTCAGCCTTCGCTGTCCCGCCCGCGTCCGGCTCCGGCTCCGCATCCGCATCCACCGCAGAAGCAGGAGCAGGAGCAGAGTGCGAGCCAGTACCGGCACCGGTGTAAAGAGACTCGCCCGCCGCGGCGTTCAGCTGCGCCGCCATGAGGTGCCGGAACCTCGAGTCTTCCTTGTTGACCTGTAGTATGCAGCACCGTCAGTCGTGCTGTGTCCTAACTGGGTGGGAGAGTGGTGGGAAGACGTACCAGCTCGCGATACGTGCCCGTCTCCGTGATCCGTCCATCTAAAAACAAGAGCCGCTCAGTCTCCCACCCGCCCAAACCGTCGCGCGAGACAACGAGCCCACGCACCTTCCAGCACCACGATCCTCTCCGCGCGCGCAATCGTCGACAGCCGATGCGCAACGACGAGGCACGTCGTCCTCCGCGCGCGCAAGATCTTGTCGATCGCGTCGTTCACGCGGTGCTCCGACGCCGCGTCGAGCGCGCTCGTCGCCTCGTCCAGCGCGAGGATCGCGGGCTTCTTGAGGAGCGCGCGCGCGATCGCGAGCCGTTGGCGTTGCCCGCCGCTGAGGCTTGCGCGGCCGACTGTCCGAGGGGAGAGGGGAGGGTCAGGGGTGGGATGTGA
>JAPEVG010000283.1:0-46628 GCA_029747595.1 Trametes cubensis | reverse complement strand
TCCTTCACTGTCAAGTCTCAGCCACTGACAGAGCTCATGAAGTCAATTCCTACTCATATTATGTGTAGAAATATAAACAAAATGTAACTACTATGAGTTCTACTATTTCTCAGCTGCCTAGTAATGACTGACTTTTCTTAATCTGCTTAAATACATTAGTTGGCTTAGTCTCCTTAGCTCAATATGCTAAGTGTACTAAGGGATAAGGGAATGCAGGGAATACTGATGGGGAAAGTCTGTTTACCGAAGACAAGAGATCAAAGTCGGTCGTGGATGCAGCCAAAATCGTGAAGGACTATAGCAACGAGCTCATCAAGAGATGGCGCGAGGAAATTGATGCATATCTTGTATTTGTGAGTTCATACACCTTGCATATCTGTGGACGAGCAGATGACTGACCTCTCACAGGCTGGGCTGCTCTCCGCAATCCTAACCGCATTCAATGTCGAGTCATACCGCATGCTCCAAACTCCCTCCGAGTCTCCTGAATCCATCATGGCCGCCGTTCTCCAGTGAACCTTGACTCAGAAGAGCGGTCTTTCGCGTGCTTTCCCGCCCTTTACTTCATCATTCTTCACATCCAGTGTGGCGAGCTCAGCGAGCACTCTTGACGTTCCTACACCCACCGGGCCATCGAGATCGACCATCTGGCTCAATATACTCTGGTTCTCTAGCCTGGTCCTCAGTCTTTCGTCGGCCTCGATTGGGATCCTCGTAAAGCAATGGTTGAACGAGTTCGAAAGTGGTCTCTCAGGAGACTCCGACTCCGAACAGGTCGCTAAGCTGCGTCAATATCGCCTCAGCAATCTCAAGAACTGTCGGGTGGGTACCATTGTCAACGCGATCCCCGTACTACTCCAAGCAGCACTCGCCCTCTTCTTCGCTGGTCTTCTAGTACTTCTATGGGATCTCAACCATTCCGTGGCCGGGGTTACCGCCGCGTTCATCTTGGCCACGGGATTGTTCATCATTGGGACCACTGTCGCCCCCCTGATTATGCCGCGCTGTGCATACCTGTCCTCTCAATCGCTCGCAATCTATGCGATATGGCAGCACTCCAACAAGGCGGTCTCCTCCGCATACCAAGCATACAAAGGCTACAGAGAGGTTGGATATAGACATATCTCGTACGATCACATGCTCACGGATACCTCAACCACAGAACAGTCAAGCAGTGACGAATGGTCGCTCGTATCAGCGCTCAATACTCTCTCGGATTGGATGGGAACATGAGACTATCAACAGCATGTCAGAGGAGATCGAGGCGGATATATTCAGAATGGCGTATGGAGCGACGTTGAGTGACGAAGTCTTCGCCTCCGCTCCAAATTGCATGGCGAAGTGGCCCTCCGACGTCGTTCTCAAATTATTCCGCCGATTTCTTCACCGGGACATTGTCAACTTTGGAAAACCGCAGAATCACTTCGAACAGGAGAGCACAAGGCTCGAAGGGGCGATCTTCTGGTGCAACATCCTTCTGTGCATTACGCAGGGCGCTTCTGTTCAAGATGACAGTAGTCGTGTCTCCATCATATCTCATCTTGAGCAGGTACATCAAGTCGCCGGGCAGCTTTCAAGCCTTATGCGGTGGATAGGCCTCAGGCTCAAGTCGTACGACCGTTCAAGAATCTCATCCGCAGATGACGCCGATTTGAAACAAATCGACTGGATTCTGGCGACTACCTTGGCGATTTGTGCACCTGACCCTCATCTCTCATCGTCTCAGGCTGACAGCTCCCCTACTGCCTCTCAATTGCAAAATCGGATGCTTAGGGGGATGCTCGGACAGCCCTCCGTAGATATGATGGCAGAGATCACCAATGGCGAAGCGTTCTCAACCCAGAGCTTCGACAGCTCCGCGCGGTGTGGTGAGTTGAACTTGCAACTCCCCCTTGTCATGATAACGCCGAGGCTCACACGATGATTGACGTATGTTACACTGGCGTGTATAGCTGCCGCTACTGCGATCAATATGCTACGATCAACCCATTACTCGCCAGAGATACCGCTCGCAAATCTTGGGGAATATCTGTACGCTCACGCGGCTCTCCTATATGCCTTCGCCGTACACAAACTCGATAGCAAGAGCAAGCGGTGGACGCGACTACACATTCCCCTCCTAGCAACAGGTGTATACGCTGCGCTTTCAGAGCTGAACACGGCGTTACAGAATATCGCGCACTACCTCAATACAACGCTGACAGCCCTCAGCTGGAACGAGACCATAGAGATCGATGTTCTATCGCCGCATCACCTCTTGCACATCTTCCATACGCTCCTCAGTCACCTCGACACGTTCCGGCCACTCCTACCCTCCGATTTCGATGTCCACTCCGAGGCGTTCTTTGACGCGTTGAAGAAGCGTGCGCCGGAGGAAATGTGCGACGAGCAAGACCCGAATCACGATCTAGATGTTCCCTGGTCTCCATATTGGACATTCGCTGAATTGGAGGACGATGCTCGACATCTGATCGAGCTGCTTCGCAAACCCCCATCAGGACCACCTCGTCCTGCGCCCTCTCTCCGGTAAGGATATCAGCATATACCGGAGCTCATAGATCCCTGAGTGCGCACACAGACTATCGGTGCTACAGAACGACGAACCCTATGTCTCTCAGCCGCCGTCGCCGCATATTGTGGAGAACAATGAAGGTATAGAAGCGTCGCATCCATCTCCTCAAGCACTCCCCATGGTACAGTTGTATCCTGCGCTATAAGAACGGCTTACCTGTACAAGGTGCGACTATTGGGCTGTCACTGCAGGGGAAAGATACTGACTTCGATTCCCATATGCGCTCTTGTAGCTTTGTAGACTCGTGCTATCGAGCTACGAGCGCACCCTTCCACCGCCAAGACCTTCATTTGTACCATGCGTTGACTTGATCTATTGCAATCCCATTAAGGGTATAACTTGTATGTAATAAATCGCTGTTGTACGCCGTTGGCCTCTCCGTCGGTGCTCATGACCTAAATGTGCACGTTCGTGAGCTCATCTCGGACCATAACTACGGTGCCCACGAGCTCCCTTAGGCTCCCTCCCGGTACGGAAATCCTATAAGGAAAGCGGTGTTTGGAACGACCCTCAAGAGCTATGGACGTAGACAGGAGAGCACGCAACTAGTCGCGATCATTCGCAACTTGGCATATCATTGTCTAGTATGCCGGAGGCAGCTCGAGTGAACCCGAAGCATGATGCTCGTGGCTGCGTTCCAGGTAAAGGTCGAATCTAGCAAGCTACAGCAGTATGTGGCACCGTGACCCACAACTCCGGGTCGTACGTTGCTCAAGATATCAGCATGTAGATCCTTCATCGTCACGTGTAGTACTTTACGCCAACGCAGATCGTAGCTGTGGACACCAAATTTCATGCACGAGCGGGTACAGAGATGAGCGACTCGTAGATAGACAAAGTTGGCTGCAGATTGTGGGAAGTGAGGAGACCCGAGCTCGGCAGCGCCCAACTTCCCAGGGAGGAGGAGGAGGAGGAGATACATTTGAGCAGACGGGAGCCTACTGCCCTCAATGGTCACATGACACGGTACGTTACATCTTGTACTACTAGTACGCGCGACCTTCAGCTACAACCGTCTACCAAGGAATTGATACTTAAATGTTGACCACCACCCATTCCCACTCCCTTGCCATGGTATTCCGCCCACAGTGCACACCTCCATTGTTCCTACGCGAAGCGATCTGAGCCCAAGGCGACACTAGACCGGTGGAGCAGTAGGTAACGACGGTCCGCCGTTCCAGCGCGACGTACCCTATTGGCCATACACAGAGGCCGGATTCTCTACGTGGGGTGCCNTCGGANTCCCCGCCGAGGGGAGCACGGGACACCACGGAGGCATGACGGAGCGCCACGCGCTTCCCGCCTCGCGCCACCTCACCACACACGAGATCCAGGAGGTAGGAGGGCATGGAAGTCCATCCTGTAGCAACCCAGATGTTAGCGAGGGAATATATTGAGTCGTCCTGCGGCTAGCTCACCCTCTGGTGCCCCTTATCTATCCCGGGAGGTTGGGGAGGGCCATCAGGTCCTCCTCGGAGTCCAGGATGAGCGGCGCGGTGGTGCGGACCCGCGTGAAGGCCGTGGTGACCAGCGTCGCCGCCGCGTTTGCTGTGCGCGCATTGTTCATAGTTGTCCCGAAGAAGTGCCAGTCCCCACAGCGGCGTCTCAGGTGCAGGAGGCCGGGTTCGATTGCGAACACTGCGGTGTAGAATCTGGTCCTAGTTTCCTGAAGGGTCGGGTCGGGGCACTCGAACAAGATGTGGTGCTCGTCCTCAACGATCGCGCGGGCCCGGCAGAAGCGGCAGATGCGGCGTGCGCGCGGGATTCCACGCGACCGGAGTGCCTCAATTGCGCACGGGGACACGCCTGAGAAAAGGCGAGCGACGTCTTTGCGAGTGCGAGCACAGGATATGCGCAGATACTCGCGCTGTTTGAACAGCGCTGACACAGCAGGCGGCTGGGGCAGCAGTGAGAGGACAGCCTCGCGCCAGACAGCGAGCTTCGTTGCTTGTTGTATAAGGCCACGTACGTGCGTCGCGAGTGCCGCTTCAAGGGCCCGTAGGAGGGTCTGTACTGAGGCAGCAGTAATGGGCACGGTAGGGTCGAATGGGACGCGAGACGGGAGCCGGTGCAGGGCGTAGTGGAGGTCGCTAATCCAAGAGGGATGTCCCGCATGGACTAGGTTGCAGGAGACGCGAAAGGCTGCCGCCACAAGCACGGCCGGGCAGTCCACCAGGTATGCCAGGTACTTCAGGGCCATTCTGGCACGCCGGTATCGCAGCGGCCACAGCCCGATGTCCAGTAGCGGGGTGATGACGGAGGAGTGGGTCGGCAGTTGTAGGGCCCGCCGCACAAATGCCATCTGGACTTGTTCGAGCTTGGTCAGGGACGCGCTGTCGACGTCTAGGTCAATGGTGGCAGCAGAGAGGAGATGCGGCTCGATGAGGGCGTTGTACAGGGTCCGTGCCACATCGGGGGGAATAGGTCCGAGAAGATGTTTTTAGTTTGTTTAACACACCCCCATTAACTAATGGAGTAGGCCTCTTCCAGAGCCATTTATTTTTTGCACTTAATCCGGCCGGTGGATAATCCCCGGACGAGGTGGTGATAATCACGTCGACGAAGTCCGTACGTGAGGATAATCGGGGGAGGATAATCCTGGGATGATCCTGAGGGATTATCGCCGGAGAAGTCTGGCCAAAAAAGCGCGTAAAGCGGGACTCGAACCAGAGGGTGCCGTGCAAGAGTAGCACACAACTTCCACTACACCACAACGTCTTATAAACCATGCAAACGTAATACAATATATGTTGTCAGTACCCCAAGGAACTTACAAAACTACGGACTTAAGGCTGAGTAATGTCTCGAAGGGAATACAATAGGTCGTATTATATGGTCTTAAGATCAGGTTGCTATTGACCACTTGTTGTGACGAAAATGTACAAACGTAACATGAGGATGTAGATTGCACACCGTGGCGAGGGCTTGATCCACTGGGTAATACCTCATTTTGATAACAGTGGGCCAGTGGCCTGAGTCGATTGTGGACGTAGCGCTAAGTCCGTAGTTTTGTAAGTTCCTTGGGTATACTGTATCACGTTTGTATGGTTTATAAGACGTTGTGGTGTAGTGGAAGTTGTGTGCTACTCTTGCACGGCATCCTCTGGTTCGAGTCCCGCTTTACGCGCTTTTTTGGCCAGACTTCTCCGGYGATAATCCCTCGGGATCATCCCAGGATTATCCTCCSYCGATTATCCTCACGTACGGACTTSGTCGASGCGATTATCACCACCTCGYCCGGGGATTATCCACTGGCCGGATTAAGTGCAAAAAATAAATGGCTCTGGAAGAGGCCTACTCCATTAGTTAATGGGGGTGTGTTAAACAAACTAAATGAAGTCCCTGCTATTGGACTGACGAATTCGGCGCCTTCGTTGAGAATATCAGGAAGTCTGGTAGTGATCATCCACCATCGCCCGGCTTGGTGTCGGGAACAGACTACACGCCGATGTCAGGCAATGCCATATTATTACGTGCTCGGCGATTCGGCTTTCGAAAGCTGGACGTCGGGATAAGTATGGAAAGGCTCTGGCCAGGATTGTGCAGTATGCACAACTTCTGCTCGGACGTCTTCGCTTCACACCTGGACATGATTAGGCCTCGGCTACGCGGTCAGTGGACTCCCATACTGAGCATCTGCCGCATTCAATGACTGTGACTACGGAGAGAGGAACTGGGTTAGTGTAGATTTTGCTCGTTGCCGGAGAAGGGCCACCCTGAGTAGATTCCGTGGTAAAAGCAGAGCCATATGGCATTCCCGGTGCACCTGCACCACGGTCTACGGATGCACGAGGTAAAAAAAAAAAACGCAGACTTGTTACTCACTGGGTCTGAGTGGCTCTCCGGGCGCGTATAGATTGCATACGTGACAATTCAGCGTCGTTGAACTTTGTAACTGTGTTGATTCCCTTGATAACTTTTGGGACAAAACCATTGTTCGAGAAGAGCACAAAGATGACCATGCACGGACTCGGACAGTGGCAGAACGTGAGTAGCGGCGAAGGGCACGGTTCGGTAGGCGCCCATGGGTGGCAGCATCGGAGTTCAAATTGGCACATGAGCGCTTCATCGGCACAATGCCGTGTCTGTGCGCTACGCTCAGGCCCTTTGAACTTAACGTAGTTGCCACGACAGCCCCGAGACATCGCCCCGGTGACAGTTGCTGGCATCCGGAGAGTAAAAGTCAAGCACTATCCCGTTAGAACCAGGTTGTGGAGCTGAAAGGGCTCTATTGCGACTTCCACTTTCTGGCCGGTTGTAAGGCACCATTGCGACTTCAAGCTTCAAGCCCGTCGCCCGAAGATCTGACCACTACACCAGCACCAGCGTCGCAAGCACCAAGCAAATCTTATCCAAAGCATTTCCCCCCCATTTAGCTTGGTTTTATTTTTCGCGTCGTGGATCGTATTCCCACACATATACCGTGAGTGACAAAGCCTTTCCCCGAGTCATGATACGGATGACTACCGTGACAGTAGAACCGTGTCCTCCGGCCAAAGCTTCCCAGCTTGCTGTGCAGCTAATACGTTATACTCAACAAAGTCATGCTTCTAGTTGTACCAGAACCTGGGGCAGCCGAGGTTCAGGGCTTACTCCACGCACCTCACCCTGTTTTGACCCGTCCGAACTCAGGCTCTGAAAGAACTTCCTTCGACGGAAGGCTTTCAACATGTGTAACGAGACGACTACCTATCCGATTACTTGAATTGAACCGAGTCTCCATGCTGCTCATTCATCGACTCGAGACACCGACGTCTGGCCTTCTACGCGAATAGCGGTTGGTTGTTACGTCCTTTGCCCTGCAGTCGGATTGAGTGCTAACGTGCTCCTTCTTCAGATCGTTGTTCTCGGCCAGGCCCTTGCCAAAGTTCCCCGGCCCTGTCGATCTAGCCCCGAATGGCCCCATATTCTGCCGTGCACAAGGTATATTGTGACAAAAGCCGTACCTTCTCCCGCTAAGTCTTCCAATCCTCTGTACAGGCATGAATGGCGCATTGACACTGACAGCCTCGCGTACGTCCGGTCATAGGAGCTCCCGGATCTAGGAGTGTACACGGCCCCTACGTTCACTCGACTGCCCCATGATCACGCATAGCGTACAGTGGCGTCCCAATGAACTGTCTTGTAAGGAAGGGAATCCTGTGGCTGACGTCTGGGAGTCCAGAAACCATGGTTGAGTCACCTCAGCCCCATTTTCCAGGCACTATGCGCCCCTTCCATTGTGCGCTCGAAGGGACCAGCCGTAATGATCTTTGCCACTCGTGGCGATTGCATTTCGGCGACGCAGGTAGTTCGGATCGGAATGGCGACATGTTTCTTCGCATGTTGGACTCCATGCATCGGTGAGTACCCACCGATCATACGCGATAAATATCCTGGACGACACGTGTGATCTTTCATCGGTGCCTGCAGGAATGTCGCTCACAATCGAGGAACGTCTTGCCATCATCAAGGGACTCAACGTCTACCAGCCGAGGAGCCCCTATGCCTTAGCCACCATTACAGCTGCTGGAGACACCGCCGCTGTCGATGCTGGCTCATCCATCGCATTTGTGGTCAATCTCAACACTCAGATGAAGGTCGGTATCTGAGCGTCGTGGAACGTATAGCCCACTGGATCTCATGATGAATGCTTTGTATCAAAGGCGGATGTGCTCAACTCCACCCTCCTGGCTCAGCTCGACGCAGACGCCTCCTTCGACCGCCAAAAAGATACGATGGGATGGTACAACTCCTACAAGAAGACCCTAGGTACCCTCGGATGGATGGTCAAGGACTTCCAGTAAGTACTCCTCACGCAACAGTTCACGCAGATTACACAACTCGCTTTAGATTTACTCGTCTAGAGGACGTTCATAACTTCAAGTCCGCCGAGGAGCTGATCTTGGACTACGCCTCGACGTACCTTTCAAAGCAGGAACATGATCTCTTCGCGATCATGTTGACTGCCCTGCAACAGCCTGCGAATCGAGGAGCGGCGAAGCTCATGGACAATTCGGCCAGGGTTCTCAACCAGACCAACTTCCAGGCAGGCGTCGCGTCGTACGTACCCAAGCTACTCCTGTCGATTGTAGATAGTTCACTAACGCTATTTCTTTCGTAGGGTCACCAGTGGACAGCCAACGTTCAAGATCGGCGCATACACTTGTACGGCCTCCTGGACGCTGGAGCACGCCGTGTTCTTCCAGTTGCATCCTCAGCTGGACAGGGGTGGAACAATCCAATTCTATGCAGGTATGCTCGACGTGGTTTCTGGTCTCAATCGTAAGCTGATTGCGGACTTAATGTTGTAGAGAGTCAGACGATGACCTTGGACGATAAGATATATAGCCAGCTTCGTGCTGCCGTGCTGGCCAAACTGGGCAACAATGCGCAGGCTCTCGTGGATTCCATCGTCCTCTGAGCCGGATATCAAGTATGCTCGTCGCGTCGTACTGGGCTACAATATCTCTCATGTGTTTCCTGCCTTGTTTTCAATTGTATACGAATAGAAGAGATGCCGCGGGATGCCGTCGTACCTAGTTGCGGTTTGCTAATGGTAGCAATGTGATATGTTTACGTGGTATCAGTTCGATATCCCACGAGGTGTCCACCACGGAGTACCCGTGCGGCTAGTGTCGGCTCCCTCCGGCGGGCAAGCACAGACTACCCTACGCTGCGTGTACTAGGGGACGTCAATAATCTGGATTTGGTTTGGAAGGAAGTTGCCGAGGGTGCCATGAAACGCGACTTGCATAGTGTCGACCATGGAGCGACTGAAGCTTGACGAGTTCGTCACTGTAGGTTCCAAAATGATACTGTATTGAACTTCGGAGTACCCGCCATATTGAACAGACGTCGCGCCGTCACTCGGCTAATCAACATGCTCTAGAACCGTTAGAACAATCCCGTCGGTGGACAAGGCACCTCTCTCCGAGTACTCATGAGTATCTCGATATGGACGCCGAGAATCCAAAGCCAATGCCAACGTGATGTACTCTCTGAATCGTGCGAGGATCACCAGGGCACGCCAGACTTCGCTGCATGCTCTCAGACGGACACGGCCATATTTGACAAGACATGTTGATGCTGGAGCGCCGCACCTTTCATGTGTCGTAAGTACTGTAAACCGTTCGCATGTCCGGCGATGGGAAGAGTGCGTTCAAAGAGGTATCTCATGAACCCACGAGTAGTGGCCCAGCATCATGGGATCACGTCCGGCAGATTCCCCATGAATGGTGGAGAAGCACGCGCCCCAACGTATGAAGCAGTGCGGATAGCCCGGGGATCGAGAACTAGTGCGGGCGTATATTGGTTTCTTCCATTCCATACAAGGGTGGGCAGGGCACGCCACGAGTCTATATCGGAACAACGCTCCAGAAGCCGCAGCAGTTGCGTAAAGCGGCCGTAAGGCAGGCAAGAAGAGAAAGCCGGATGAACTCAGGTCAGACAGGAAGACCGAGCCACCGTGCACCCTGAAAGGCAGGGCTCGGTTATATCACACATTCAGCGCGCTCATTCCCTCTGCCCTCCATTGCTTCTTGGTACCGCTCCCTTCAACGCCATATAGTGCTCGGCATTCGAGGATGAACACCACTGCTATAGGTAACGCTGCTGTCGTCACCCGCTCCATTGTCTGGGGCGATGGTCTTACGGATCGTGAGAGGGTACGTATGTCTGAGAGCATGTTCCAACGGAGAGTACTCACCCTTGTCTTCAGCGCGATGCGCTCGAGTCTTTGCTCTTCGCCCAGGCCGCTGCCGACAAGCAGCGGAAGCCAACGGACGAGGACGAAGCTCTGGCGTGGTACAATGTGTTCACCCATACGCTCGGCTCCATTGGCTGGACCGTCCAACAGTATCGGTACGCACATAGTATATAGACATTCAAGAGGATCAGCGCCTGATATATGATACAGCTTCACCGAGTTGGAATCCAACGAAATGCAGGGTTCTATCAAAGACACCGTCCTGACTTCGTTTGAGAACGACGAAGACGTTGATAAGACGCTCCTCGCGTCTGTCGCGAGAGGTTTACTGGCTTTCGCTCGCGCTGGAAAGGACTCCGATGCGGATAGGGTGTTCAATGATGCGTCTATTGCTTCACCGAACTTCGTCAGCTTCCAACTCGTGGTTGTGACGTGAGTAGTCATCGTGCTGTTTACGGCGCCCATCTACTTACATTGCATACAGAGTCGACCAGGGCGAAGTGATCATCACCCTGTGGGCGTTCTTCTACTCTTCTGAGGAGGAGGAGATCGACGATGCCCTCTGGTTTTCTTGGAAGAATACCAAGGTGTCTATCAAGACAGGTGAGCAGGAGTTTGTGCGAGAGTTGTGAAGATGCTTACTGGCGTGCATCAGCCAAAATCGTGATGACCTTGAACCGCGGGCTGTACGATCAAGTGAGGGATCTCATTCACCAGAAGCTCAACGACGCGAACAAGCTGCACCTCCTTGTGCCGCTCTGTAAGTGCTATTCCTTCTTGATGCTATATCTCCCACTCAACAGCGACAGGATCTTTGGGCGAGGTATTGACGCCTATGAGGCCATGAACGTAGAGTCATCTTGAGAGGAAGGTCGATTCTACCTGTACTTGTTGTCGAGGAGTGGGAGGGATTGAGTAGTAGCTCGTACTATGTGATGTAGTGAATTGTCGCCGATAGTATACGAAACCTGTATGAAGTAACAACACCATTGTACTGGCAATAGTGATGCAGCGATATCTGTGACTCCTGGGTGAAAGCAGCTGAGATGGCGGTGTGATCAATGAGAGTCAGCGAATGCCCATTCCTGCCTGGCAGCCGAGTGAAAGGCGGTGCAGATATGGAGGGACTTCACCGATGTCATCGTTGCCCGCTCCATCGTTTCGAGCGGCGGTCTAGTGGCGCAAGAAAGGGTATGCCCAAGAGCATACAAAAGTGATGCAGTGCTATCATCTTGTCATCAGATTGACGTCTGCGAGTCTCTGCTCCTTGCAGAAACTGCGGCGGATCAGGAATTTACCCCAGCGACGGAAGACTGGGCTTGGTACGAAGCGTATATCCACACGTTGAGTGAGCTTGTATGGGCCGTTCAGCTGGACTGGTGGGCCATCCGATCCGCCTTTGCCTTTGAATCTGCGAGGGGGATGATCAATTTGGCTGTTATGACAGTTTCGCTGGGGCGCCGTCCAACAAAGCGCAGGGATTTATGTACGGCGGTCGTCCTGACTTTACTCGCGAACGACGAGGGTGCCGACAAGTCTCCCCACATGTCGATCCCAAGTGGGTCACAAGCGTTCGCTATCACTGGCAGAGACTTCGCAGCTAAGAAGATGTTCAATGTAGCATCTATTGTCTCGTCGACGATCGTGTACTTCCAGCTGGCAGCGGTAATGTGAGTTCTACCCGTATGATCCGAGTTCGTTATCACCATCCATTCATCTAGCATTCAGAGCAAACAAAAACGTAGATTCGCAGGAAAATCTACCTTCACATTTCAAGTAACTTGCAGGAGCCCAGCAGATTGAGAGATTGCCGTGGTGCCGTGGACGCGATGTGGTTTGACCTCTCGGCGGGCGCGTCTGTCCACCGACTTGAACGTTTCAAAGCGTCGAGGAAAGAAGTATTACCCATGCGCTCAAACAAATATAATCAGCATCGCCATTCAGCCCAGTGTATTGAAACATACTACCACCTGCACCGTCGGGATGAGAGAACATCATAGGATCAAGTTTGCTGGCATGGGTGACGGTCGACACGACTCCTCCATCAAAGTGGCTAGAAGTGGCTGCGCAAGAGGGAGTTGGCGCCCATATATTCCCACGCGTACCCTTCTACACCTGGGCCTGCGCCGACAAATTGTCTCCTCCTCGTCATCTGCGCCCTCTGTCTATCATTTATACCTTACTGGACGAGTCCGAGAACCCTTAATCGACTGTGCAAAGCGCTATGCACCAGGAATAGTTGTCATATCAATATGGTCGCAGCAATGGACTTGCAGCAGCAATGCAGCTTGCTACCGCGAAGGTGGGCCGTGCCCTGTTCGATGGAAGTGCACTCAGGAGTTGTGCTCAAGCTTGAGAGGGCAAACGCCGCCGTACTAACTCGGTGGGAGTTTTTGCGAGCCTACGGCGGTGTGTTCGAACACGGAAGGTCCGAAGATGATGCTGATACCTCGTTGATAGCCATAAGACTGGAATACGAGCAGATCCAGGGAAGCCTCGAAGTTCAACGTCGAGAATACGATGATTGAATTTGATTTGGATCACTGCCACACTCAGCGTCGGCGTCAATCCAACCTGATGTTGCCACAGCCGGCTGCCTTTCCGATCCCGCTGGCTCCCCGTCCGCAGCTTTGAATGTCATTCAGGCGACCCACGACCAGGATAGCTCCATCGCACATCGTTGATCAACACTGAAATGCTCACACGTCCGCCAATGATGGCGTGTTGAAGGACAGAACGCTATCTCTCGACTGTTGTCTGGACCCACCAACGCCGGTCCTGGCTGCGCGCTGGACGCCCACAGTAACACTGCCTTCTCTCGGCGGCATTCAACCAAACGGGCCGTTCTGCATCACATGGAGATCTCTACTCCATCCCTGAGGTGGTATCGCCTTTCGGTGGATGTAGCCGCTCTTATATCAGTGTGCTACCGTCGACTGGGAGTTCGCGGTTCTGATCACTATGTCCGTCTCTCCAACCAACGGTACCATGGCTCCTACCAACCCCCTTGACTTTCTACCTCCCGTTCCGTCCCTCGATAACAGTTTTGGAGCATTCCTACTCGCCACATTTCTTGGCTTAATGTGAGTTGTAGACTGTTGTAGAGTTGTCTGATGACGCTGGAGATTTGGCTGTCGGCTAACCACGAGGTGAAAGGTTGTACGGGCTTACTCTACACCAGTCGTACAGATACTACCGTCTATTCCGTGAAGATATCAAGTTAATCAAAACAATAGTACGCACCATGATTGTCGATTGCCACGCACATGCCCAGACTTACGATCGTTCGCCACGCAGGTTTTCTCCACCGTGTATGTAACAACAAGCAATCGAGTCGGTAACACGTTATTCAACATTCTCCACAGTGTTCTGGAGACAATCCACATTGTCTTGTGCATGCATATCTGGTGAGTCTTTACCGATCTTCCGTGTATTTCCCTCGAATCTGATGTCTTCGTTCAGTTACTACTACCTGGTAACAAACTACTTCAACCCGCTCGCTCTGCTTGACGGCGTCTGGTACGATATCATTGAGCGTAATCATAGTCCAGTGTTGATACTGTATAATCAGGTCTATCCGAGTAAGTCACGAACCACCGTTGTCCGACAAAGGTATAATGACCGAGACTCGGGTAGATTTTGCCCATCTCAACGGTATGTACTATGCTGGGCAGATGTCAATCACTGTCAATTCACGAGATGTCTCTAGGCATTGGTCATCTTACTTTCGGAAGGGTGATTACAATATCATCTATGCGATGCAGCATACCTACTAACGTGGTCCATGCAGGTTCTTTGTCCGTCGAGTCTATCTTAGTGAGTACACAAACTTCCTACACGAGATCATTTCTAACGGCCATCAGTTGGGGCACGCTACAGGCCTGTGGTCCTCGTCATTGTATGTGTTCCCACTTCGATGTTGCATCGATTATGAAATTTATGAGCAAATCCGACCCGCATCTCAGCCAATCCTGATGCTGGTGGTACTTGGTGAGCACGATCTTAGTGGCGTGAATCGGATGCACGACTCAGGGGCTGATACTACCTCCGATCCGCAATGCAGGATTTGCCACAGGTGATCTCGAAGGCCTCATGGTGTGTGTGATTTATTGCTGACCCCAATACGTGTGCCGCGCGCCACCTAGCCGCTTCCGTTGAGGCGTAAGTTCATGGCCCATAAGATCTGAGAGTAAGCGCTTATATCGATACCTTGTCCTTGTTCTAGCTTCATTCGACCTACCTTCGCCGACTTCGACAACGTTGCTGTACGTATCAAGTACCTAGGCTGAACGAGCGCATTTTCAAGCGAAGAGAACTGACGAAACCTCTTCAAGTGGATGACATCCGCGGCGTTCGGCGCGGCAGTGGTGATTGACCTACTACTCACCGGAACGCTCATCATCACTCTACACAAGAGTCGTACTGGGTTCAAGAGGTAAGCGCCCTCAATCTTCTCGCAAGATTCATGTTGAAGACCACTTCGTACAGAACCGACTCTCTGATTGACGTGCTGATCATCTACACCATCAACACGGGTCGGTGGTTCAAGGCTCCTGTCGTTATCATATTTCATGCTCATTCTCAGCTTCGATAGGCCTCTTGACAGGGTATAGATGTAATCCAATGGACCGCGATGAACATATACTGACTGTTGAACATATTACAGAATCTTCAGTGTTCTCTCCCTAATCTTCGTACGTCTTGAAGACACAGAACGACCGTGAACTTCTCGAACTCATGCTGAATTTGTATTTCTTCCAGGCACTCGTGTCGCCGGACAACCTGATCTACTCTGCTTTCAATATTATTGCTACGAAGTGTACGTCCCCTGACTTGGAACATCATATGTGGATAATCCTTGACGACGCGGCCCCAAGGCTATGCAAACTCCCTTCTCGCAGTGTGAGTGAGACCATGCACAACTCAGCCATGTCATGCTGGTTCACATCTGCCGCTTCGTCCAGTCTCAACTCTCGCAAAATGCTTGCGGACAAGATACAGGAAGATTGCTTCAACTCGGGCTCCTTTGTCATGTCCTCGCTTCAACGGACGACTATCGCTCAGCGTAATGCAGCCGAGAGATGGAACGTGCCCCAGGTGAGTTAACGTCGCGCGATATCGTCGTGACTCGTGAAACGTTGCTGCACAGAGGCTAACACATGATACTCGTCGCAGCTTCCTGAGAACACCGGTACTGGCACCATCTTGGACATCAAAATACAGAAAGACGTGAACGTGATCACACAGGGCGATGGGGATAGCGTCAACACGGACGGGTTGGAGCCGAAGTAGGAGCTGGTCCACCTTCGGCTTCGCAGCCATTACTCGCGAGACTTGACCTATGCTTGGATCTGCCTCGGAGATGCGTTCAGAGTATTGTTGTAGTATTAGCGGGCGCGACAGCCTCGTGTAGTATCATTTGTGAGACCTTGAAGTACGTGTCCAGGACTGGATTGCTTCGGGCGACCATCTATCGGTGACTGAAGATCGTATAGCATTGGCAACAACGTAGACGAAGGATACCGCGGTAAACTCATTACTCGACAACACTCTCAAAGTTGTATAGCGCAGACAAGCTTGTCGAGCGGCTCAGCACTGAGTTTCTCCAGAACCGACTGCCTGACTTGAGAATAGAGGTTCTCGTCAAGGAACATGGTCTGATGTCCTGCACCTAACGTTGAGTAATCTGCATCACATGAGTCATCGTCGAAGAGCTTGCCTGCATAGAACGCCATCTTGGGGTCAGTGATTGGGTCGAAGAGCACCCTTCCTATCTCCTTCGATGACGTGTAAGCGAAGCCCGCGATGGACACGTACGGGTTGCCGTCCTTCGCACTATGATCCTTCGCATCAGAACCTCCCATCAACAACATCGCGACGCGACTTACAAAGTGAGGCCCAATTGGAAGTTAGCCGACTTGGAGTAACTGGACTGCGCATTGAGAATCGACTCCGCTTTCTTGTTCTTCGTCTCCTTCAGGGCGTTGATCATCGACGTGAACTGCCCAAGTTGGCCGCCCGTGAGGAAAGTCGCGGAGTACTTGAGGATGAGTTGGTCCATAGACGGGTACGCGCCCACATTGTTCATCTCCGTGAGTCTGACGGAGCCCCTCAGCAACGCCGTACCCGAGTGATACTACCATTTTCACTATACGTACGAGAACTCTTGGACGACCCAGCCGAGTTGTCCGAGGACTTGCGTATAGTAGCCATACCATTGAGCTTTGTTTGCCTGACGATCGTACTTCTTGTTGGCCGCAAGCTGGGCCAGGAGAGTAGAATTAATGACGTCATCCTGCCATGCCACGGTCAATCGGAGGACGTGAGAGAGATGTTTAGGAGCATACCTTCATGGTCTTAGAGACACTCTGAACAAAGTACAGGGCGGAGCCAGCGACCACATTAGCAGTGTCTTGCGCGGCAGCTGTGTTTGACACCTTATGAATGTCAAGAGCATTGATGAACTCGAGTCGTTCGTTGGTGGTTGAGGCCTGCATACTAGGTTACTTTGAGCTCGATATGTGAGTAGCACCCGGGGGGGGGATTCAAGAAGGGAGCTTGGTTTGTCGTCAAGCTGATCTTTGGCTTATATGGTGCCATGAGCTTAGATAGGCAGCGGTACTGATCGCTTGAGGTCCCCGGAGAGGCGCGGGTCATTGGCAGCCTTCCGTGGCTCCTTCACGTTCAACATCGCGAGCATATGCCAGGCGTTTAGAAGCATGGAACGCTACGCCGCGGCCACAATTCAATACTCGTATTGAGTGCTGGGGCGACTTGAAGGAATGGTGGACATGCGATTACGAAAACCCCAGTCATCTGGTACGATACCCGTTCCTCGTTCAGCCTCTCTTCGCTTCAGATTTTGAGAAGCTACGTACATCGAAGACTGGGACCAGGCCGCCACCCCTTTTACTGAACATTGTGGCCCGACGTCGTTCGCTGCATGGGACTCTGCCATTGTACTGTCGTGACCCAAGCTAGAGTTAGGACGATTGCCTTCGGAACTGAGGGTAATTGTGTAAACGCCCACAGTCACCCGTTCGAGATCAATCGAGGATGACCCCGAAATTTTACCTACGTACAGCATAATCATTCTCTTCGCTTCGTTACGTTGGAGTCCCGATGAACATTATCACACCGACGTGCGCAGTGGGAAATACGATGTTCCATTGCATTCACTTCGCTAACGTCGCCACCATTTGTAGTCAGCCGGATGCACGTGCAGTAGCAGGTAGAATGACATACCTTATGGTATAGACTCCGACTGAGGGATTGATTTCACACCACACGCTCGACGCGACGACAGCAAGACTGGTGTGACGACACCATTCGTCTCACAAGGTGCCCACCCGTGCTTCTCGTCATACTACCTAGATTGGACAGACCCTCTCCTCGATCATCAGCATCCCAATCTCCCCGCCTCCTTGGGCTCGACCTAGAGCCCAAACGAAGGCGGCGAGGCATGTGTCGGGAGAACAGGGTAGAACATGCGTTCAGCTTGTCGATCCCAGTCGATGGTATACGTATACGGCGAGTGCGTATTGAGGGACAATATTCCGACTCTTCTCTCGTTGCCGGTCGGCGAAATGCGTGACTCACCACGTACAATGATTTAAATTTCGAGCGATAAGCGGACCAAACCGCGTGCTCATGGTTGGGTTACTGTAAACGTAATACAAGCTGTCAGGCGATACCAAGCATAAGGGCACAGCATTGGGAATGATCATAACGGTTGCACTCCAACCCTTTCCTCAGAGTTCAATCGCCTGAATGAGCGTATTGAGCGGGAAAATAGAGAGTCTGTCGAGAACGGCCTTTCTGAGACCGCCGTAGACTTCCCCGTTGAGGAGCATGGTCTGATTTCCTACTCACCATGATCAGTGAGTGTCATCGCTGGTGTTATGTTAGACGGAGGAGCGTACCTCCTTTTAGATTGACTTCCTCGTCACCGAAGCGATCGAAGAGAAACCCGCCAATTTCCTCGGAGGACAGTTCAAGGTATTGCTGGAAGACCAAAGTCGGATTGCCGTCTACCATACTTACATGCACCGATTAGCACTCCAGATATCCCTCGCACTGGCGTACAACGTACCGAGCAATTCCAAACTGGAAGTGGGCCGCCTTGGATCTCCTGGACTGCTGGTTGAAGATGCTCTCCACAGTCTCGTTTCTGGACTCCTTGAGCGCGCCTATCAGCGACAGTGATTCACTAAATTGCCGGGGGATCAGGAGCGAAACAGAGAGCTGGATGACGGCCTCTGCTATTGAGCCATAAGTTCCCACATCGCCCATCTCGAACATTCTGAGACGTCATCGTGAGCTCTCAACTCGTCCTATCGAGGCATGTCGCACCTCACACTCACTCAGAGTTCTGCGTAGCCCAGCCAAGCATGCCAAGGACTTCCTTGTAATTGTTGTACCAATTCGCGAAATCATCCCAACGATCGTACTTGTGGTCGGCAGCAAGTTGAGCAAAGAGAGTCGAATATATGAAGTCAGACTGTCGTGAGACCGTGCAGCCATCAGCAGATGCAGATGTGGAAGTAGATTTTTGTACTTGCCTTAAACTGTCCCTGGACATCATGAGGGAAATAGAGGGCAGAGGCGGCAACCACGTCGGCCGTGTCTTGTCCATCCCCAGTGTTGATCTTGTATCCCTCGGCGACTGCACCTGGTGCAAGTTTCAAAGCAAGGTTGTTCACGAACGCGATCGAGTGTGGGGCATGTTGACGGCTGAAATCGCAGAATTATAATCGAGTACGACGGTGGAGCGATTGCTGGGCGGCATTTCGGTTTTTAGTGCATACCGTTTTATATATTGAGCTCAGTGGGCACATAGGCGTTTCTGCTCATTCGTGGTTGGGCCAAGGACTCTGCGAGACGGCGGAGGTCAGGCGCCCGGCATAGTCTCTCTGACATAGCAAACCGCGAATCGGTTCCATGGGATGGGCCATAACACTCAAGGGGCCATATACACGCTCGCACGACGGCGTATCAAGCAAAGAGGTGTTAAAACAGAGGGAGGACTAGCCCGGGAGTATTTGGATTACCTGTCTCGGTGAGTTGCGCGTCTCCAAGTAGGTAAGTAGACACTCAGCGTGCACGACAAAGGGCAGTCCTCCTTGCCCAATCTGACCACTCTGAGCTTCTCGAATCGATGCTCGGTGGTGTTACGTGAATCACGTCAATGCGACGTTAGAGAACCTCTACCAAGAGTCTTCAAAACCGGGTGACCAAAAGTCAAGGCGAACAAAGATGCACGTTCTGGCTCACCCACCCGACCCGAGTGGATACTTGCAGTTCTCTTCGCTTCAAAATGGCTTAGCATGAGCAAATACAGTTCATTCATGCGTTGAACACATTCCACTGGAGTAGGCTACCTTCACTACCGATGGTATTAGCATAAGACCTTTGAGCCATGGAACGAAATGACGGACTTAGAGATCCTCACACTGACCATCCAATAGAAACACTAGCAGTTCAAACGTTCATCTCACCCGCGACCCGCCCAATCCCGTACTTCTTCTCATACTTCCCAGATTGGACGGCCCCCCCCCTCTATCATCGCTATCCCAACCTCCCCGCCTCCTCGTGTTAGTCTCGGGAGCTCCGAACCACGACGTCGAAGCAGGAGCCGGGCGAACAGGGCGGAACATGCGCTCTGCTTCCCAGTCATACATCCCAGTTGATGGGACAGGTACCACCCGAGGTCGGGTCCACCCTTCGTCGCGCGGTCGTTGTTGACGATTGAACATATACGCGCCAAGTCCTCCCAACGCGGCACCGGTCCAGAATCCTGGCCTCCATCCATCCGCTTGGGCGGGACCCGCCGATGGTGTGGATGAGGGGTACTTGGTGTAGGGCGGCGGCGGGTCGTTGGGACCTGGGCCAGGCGTATCTGGACGGAAGCCTGAGAACCATCCTGACCCTGGGCCAGAGCCCCACCATGGGCGACGAGGTGCGCGCGGGGTTGTGTTTGAGGGTGTGCGACGCAAGCAAGAGGTGATGGCGCTGTATAAAATCAGAGCGAGTGCCGCAAACCAGAGCAGCATGAAGAATGCGTAAGCAGGATCTTCCGTAACGCCTGGTAATCCATCGTTGGTCGTCAGCGATGCAGCGATATGAACCAAGTGCGATGGGTGCGTACCGCCGATCCAGCGAGAAAGGCGACTTGGAAATGCGGGATCTTCAGAGCCAGGATTTCGAAGGCTGCTGGGGATTTGGACTAGACGATATTCGAGCCCGCACGACCCTGTTATAAGCGTCTTTTAGCAAAACATACAAAGCAGCAAATTCTTTTGTGACGTGCCTTTCAATACATATGGATCTCCAGGGCCATCCCATCCCTCGCAAGATACTTCGACCTTTCCGAAGCGCAGTGAATCTGGTAGGTCCGCCTCACACTGTCCCACATTTTCTCAGGTTAGCGTGTTCGCCTGCTACTCCATCTGCAATCCTACTCACCTTCCAGTCAACGTCCGTTCCACTTCCGCCGACATTTAAACACCGCACAACATCTGGCTGGTAGAGTCTGCAAGGCTTTCCGATGCAAGTGAGCTGCGCAATCGGCGGTCCACGCCGAGACGACGTCAGCTCATCCTTGTAGAATGTTAGCGCTGGGATTTTGGCAAGTGCGACTCGAGACATTCCCGACTTCAAGATGTGGTAATACAACTGGAGGATGAGAGCACGAAGCAAGCTGCGATGATTTCCGCCATGGTCGAAAACCTGCTTGCACGGCAGTTGTGGCAAGAGACGTGTGCGGGACGTGGCGTGGACGTGTCCAGAACCTTATTTCGGGGTTAGGGTATGTCACTTTCTAGATCTTACTAAGCATACCCTCACACTTTCGAGTCCAACCATCTGGCGACGAGCTCAAGTCCCTTATGAGAACTCTCGTCCAGGAACATTGTCGCGGGTATACAGAGTACAGTATCCAAAGCAACGTACAATAGGCCCAAAAACCCGGAAGGAGTCACATTGAGCGTTGGGCTTTCACGCGCTCTTCTGGTATGTCTTGATCAGAGTCTTCATCTCCTCCGCGGTGTAGTAGTCGACCGTGCGCTGCCCAAGCGCTTCAACCACAACCTGCGAAATAGCGTGCATGGCGTAGGGTGCGACCCTCCTGAGCCCGCATCCAGTGCGCGCGATGATGGCCTTCGCGAACTGTTCGCTCGTTGGGGTGTTCAAGCTGGGCTTCTGGGGCATGGATGCCGAGTTGACCGGGCCGACGGCCAAGTAGGTGAAGCGCACGCCGGTAGGGCCATCGAAATAATGCTCGTCGTTATCCAGCCCCCGCGTAAGGGCCTCAAGGAAACGCTTCGAGGCGGCATATATGGAGAGTCGCGGAGGGGAGATGTCTCCTGCGAGCGAGCCGACGAATTGAACAAGGACTGGCCCATGCTTGGCAGAGCGACGAAGTTGGGGTAGGAGAACGCGGGTGAGGAGGAGCGGGAAGAGCGCGTTCCAATGGACGAGCGAGTGGATATAGTCTTCCGGGCGCTCATCGAGCCTACATAACCAGGTCGACAGGATGAGCAAAGTGTCGCGTTGCAAACAGCACATACAGGCGAGGGCTAGTCGCCGCGCGCAGCGAGAATATCGAACTTACCGTTCGGGCTGTACACCATTAGAACCGCCAACGTTGTGTATAACGAGCGTAATGTTCAACTCTTTGAACGGCGCGATCAACTTCTCAAAGTCATGGCCTGACTTTGTAGCGTCCGCGAGGACATATTGGATGTCGGCGTTACGGTTCCCACGCGCGCGCAGCTCCCCAATGACTTTCTGCATTTTCTTCTCGTTCCGACCATGGAGGATGAGGTTGAAGCCGCGGTCGTACAGTTCGGCTGCTGTGGCTTTGCCAATACCGTCAGTCGCTCCGGTGACGAAAGCATACGGGGCGTCGCCATGCAAGTAGTGATGGATCTTGGTGGGACGGAGGAAGTAGAGCCATATGAAGTAGGTGAAGCGATAGAGGTAAGGCAGCGAGAGTATTACACCGAGAACGGCGAGAGCGTCGGCGACGCTGACCATGATGTTGCAATTGATATGGGGGAGGTCGTGGAGGTAGGAACGAAGGGGTTGAGACTGTGCTGCCGTGGTACTCGTTCCGCATGGCCGTCGGCACCCCCGTGGGGATCAGTTCAATGATTGGTCAATGCGCAAAACGCGTCTGTGGCGCAACACTGTCACAACTTGAATCCTACCACGCCTGGGCAGAGAGATATTTACTTACTAACGTAGCCCTGCCAGCGTTGAACAGGTAGGATCCACGGCGTGAACTACTGACACGTAGGCTAGATACTGCAATATCCATGTCACGGTTGTAACTTTTTCAACTCAACGTTAGCCCGCTAATCAACTGGGATCAGCTCGCAACGTAGTTCTCTGGCAGGTTAGTTATGATGGCAGACTCCCTCACGGCGTGGTGCAGGCTAGAACGGACAGAGGGATAGTCAGCCATTCACTGGAGCTTTAAGCTTTAGGCCTAGGCCTTGAACTTGAAGCAACTTAAACGACGCGTCCAATTTCTCCAAAGAAAAGCGTGCTGGACGCGATGAACACGTGATGTGCAATGAGGATTGAACTCGGCGTTAACGGCGACGACGACTTTCGCGTCTCGCGCTACCAACCTCCTCCCATCTCCCTCCTCTTCCTCTCCCTCCGCTTCCCCCCTCCTCCTCCAGTCCGTTCCGAGAGCAGCGCAGACGCATACAACATCACTAAATCCGCGATCCACAGACTGTAAGTTATCTTCGGTCCGCACGATCACCGAAAGAAGCTCATCTCGCCGTGTTGGACTGGCGCAGGACCCACGCCCCCCACGTTCTCTACTAACGCCTTCGACCAGCGATCTTTCGCTCCCTTCACTACACCCTTCTTCATTTCACGACCCCGCTCATGTCGCAGCCAACACAGGTGCTGCCCTCGTGGCTCACGCTCTCTACCACCCTCGTCACCCTCCCAGATGGAAGTCTCTCGACGTCGTCTGACATCCTCAGGTTGCCACTCACGTACTACGGCCCGAGTGTGAGTACTTCGCTTGCGTTGAATCCTCGTTGCATACTGCTGGTGCATGGTCATGCGTCGCCTGGATTTGCCCCAGCTATCGCCGCTGCTTGTGCTCGTGCTCGCGAGCGAGCACGTGTCCTTGACGCTGCATACCTGGCCCTGATAGCAGACGTACGTTGTGGCCAGCAAGTTGGCAGGCCAGCTATGTTCTCTTCTGAACCTCGTGGCATTTATCTACTGTTGAGTAAACCTTCAACGACACTTACGCTGTCTTCACCATCCAGATTCCTTTGGGTACCGATGGAGTATGGACCTACGGCGGGCTCACTCCCCCACCATCAAGCTCTACAAGCACGATGTTGTCGACGTCAAATTCCCCACCGACGAGTTCTACCATCACTCCTGCCCCTAGTTCGACTTCGTCTCCGTCATCCACACAGTCTCCTTCAACGACCTCCCCTTCGACCTCTCCTGCAGCATCAAGTACAGCGGCGGCAGCAGCAGCGTCTCACGGAATATCGCCCTCAACCCTTGGCGCGATCCTGGGAAGCATCCTCGGGACGCTACTACTTCTAGTGCTTATCGCCATCATTTTCCTCCTGCGCCAGAACCGACGTCGCGCCGCTGGTGCTCCTAACGGCCATGCCTCTTCCAGTTTCTGGAACCGTCAGACGACGCTTGTCTCTCTGCTGTCTCGTGATGCACGGCGGCAGACGCCCATCTGGACTGGCTGGGAGATCGTTGATCCCGACGAGGTGCTGGAAGGTGGACAACATAGCCCTGGGGAAGGTTCACCGCGCGGCAGTGGCGAAGAGGAAGACCCGTTCCTCACCCGTCGAAGCGCTCGTAGCGCTGGGACGGACATGGCACAGACTCGTACTGACACAGATACCCTCGTCAGCCTTCCTGCTATCGCGCGGACGGGGACAATTTCGTCGCATCGCTCTGGAGCTAAACCGGGAGAGCCCATCATTTCCCGTGATGCGCAACTGCGATTAGAAGAAGAGCTCTCCTCTGAAGTTCCGCCATACGCGAGCATCCGTGTGGTCGAGCCTAGCACGTCTAACGAGTTTGAGACTCCGCTCATCCCCCCTCCACCATTGAATCCGGACAGCCTGGGTGGTTCCGCTCGCCGTTTCTCCTCGCAACCCTCCCTGCGCTCTCAGAAATCGAAAACTGAGGCACGCTCTGTGATCTCGGAGAAATCGGTCGGTAGCGCCGGTACGGACCCTCAGGAGGAAGGCGCGGAGCTCCTTACTGCTCGCCGCGTCAAGGTCCGCCAGATTAACCCCATGGTCGAATNCCCCCGACGCTGGCTCGAGCACTGGTCCCGGCGTACTTGGCCTGGATCGCCTGGCCAACCTTGGTCGTCTGAGCTGGTTCAAGCGCATGTCCTTCCTTGGCACTCCCACAGGCTCTCGCCCGCTCTCATATGCTGATCCCGAAACCGCGGCTGCAGCCACGGCCTCTGCGGACCCGTACACGCGGACCCCACCTCGCCATTCTCGCAATGGCTCCCGTTCGCGGCCTGCCTCACATTCACGTCCCGGTTCTTTCGCGCGTGCATCACCCCTGGATCCGATGGCGGACAGCCTCGGCCGTCGCCTTGGGTTACCTTCAGGGGACAGGCCGATATCGACCGTGAGCGGCCGTAGCGCTACAAGTGGCAACACAGTCTTCTACGATGCTCAATCTCGGCCTGCGAGTTCTATGGGTACACGCTCCTCTGTGGGTACCCCGATCTCTGGTACCACTGCCATACCCCCGGTTCCTCCAGTCCCACAGGCGCACATCCAACCGTCACCTCTCTCACAGGAAATGCAGCGCTCATCGCCTTCTCTCTCAGGCGAACACGGTAGTGACCCGACCGCACCTCCAGCGTATGAGGAAATGACCCCTCGGGCCCCGGCAGGGCAGGACGACTACACTGAAGTCGATGTGCTCGATATCCCGGCACCGCGGCCTGCGTCACCTTTTAGCGCCGCGTCTTCAAGGCCTGCGTTCCCACCTGGTTTGGTCCCTCTTCCCACACCAAGGGTATGGCGCGACTCCCATGCAAGCAGTTCGCCCAGTCCAGCGACGGAAAGCACATCTGTCATCGGCATTGACGTGCTTGAGGACGAGCCACCTACCGCAGACAACGGCTGGCGCAGCTTGGCAAGTGGCTTTAGACCGACCGACGGTAGGCGGACGACGTTTGGAGTGGTGAGCATTTTCTTCATTAAATCAACGATTCCATCGTATACTGATGTTCCACTCAGCCTATGGTCGTTCAGCCCCGAGATGCCTTGCAATCAGAACGCGGGTCGCTGCATTCAATGCGATCGCACCTGAGTCCCTACTCATCCATTAGTCCTACCGGTTCTGCTCCTGCATCGTCTCGCCATACCATGACCGGCTCGAACTCTTCTCGTCCCTCCGCATCGTCGCACTCTCGTCGGCCAACCGGTAGCAGTGGTGGCTCTCTCGTCCACTCCATCTCTATCTCTGAGGAAGACCGTCGCCGCCATCGTGCTGACGTCGGCGAAGTTGCCTCCCCGCCGCTTTCTGCCGTATTCCCNGGGCCGTGGCTTCCCGAGCTCTCCCCCACCTCCCGCGCACTTACACGGAGACGATGCCTTCGGACTTCCGCCTGCGTATCCCGCTGAGGCGCCCTTGCCTATGGCGATGCGCTCGCTCCCCGCGACGGTGACTGGCACGGTGACGTCTACCGGTACGCGTGGGACCGTTGGTACAGACGGCAGTTTGACTGACGAGAGCGTGACGACCACGCAGACGGACCCGATAACGGGCGCGGTCATGCACTTCCCGAGGCTGCCTTGGCGCGCGGGACAAGACGACAGAGCATGGACTGAGGGCCGCGTGCATGAAGATGCGCCGTGGTAGAACCCTCCCTTCCTCCATCTGCTATGGTTGAGGTTTTGAGGTCTGCGCTAGAGCCTGCTGTACTGTGCTCGTGCTGTGATTCGGTCGTGCTTGTTCTTGATTTATCTGCTAACCATCCTCTTAGAGTGGCCGTCGATGATAGATCGACGCTCCCGCTTGCTCCCATCTTACTTCACGCTTTGACATGAACTTATTCCTTGCGATTCCTCTTCTCCCCTCCTCTTATACGTCTCTCTGATCTCTCATGACCCGCTTATCCTACCGCTCCGTCCATCTCTTCTAACCGACTCCTGCGATACCCCCGCCAGGCGGAGCATACCCCTCCATCTTCCCGTGCTACCTCCCCCCTCCTCCCTCCCCACCTGCGACACCCACACTACCTTACTACCTGCGTTTCCCCCACATCCACATCACTACGTCCCTCGGATCGTCTGTATCTCTTACTTACGCTGCCTGCTCTCGATACGCTCACGACCCTGTTATGATCACGACCCGAATCGATCTGCTTTGCTCCGTGTGCAGTGCATAATTTGTAGTGTTGGGATCTACGTATATCTAAGCTAACATCGCGGGAATGGAACGTTGACCATGCGCCGGCATGTGTAGTCCTAGTGGTGCCCGCGGTGAGTCAAACCCACATTCCATTTGCATGTCATACATCCTCTGATACCCATACAGTGTGAACACATAGAACCTACAAACCCACCGAGATTCTCGTTACGCCACGGCGCCTGCATCACTCAAAGTGCGATGTCACTGATCAGGAGTTGTGCACTGTCCCCCAGTCGTTCTAATACGGCATCGCGGACCTCGCTGTATTTTGCGAGATCCAGGTGCATGACCTGGTGCTCTGTAACACAGATCTGTTTAGCCACGGACGGCAAGTCTCGAGCGGCCACTGACACTCCATGCGACGTACGGACCTGCGGATATCTCGATGTCCCCGCTTCCCTGGCGTAGCTTGAAGAACATGGCGTGCTCGAGCACCCACGATGCGGAACACAGGGACGCGTTGATCTTGAAGGTCGGATTGCCGCCGTCATTTCTTCGGAACTTCTGTTAGTTCCGAGTGGTGGACACGGCTCAAGCTCGAGGGCAGGACACGTACGACACGACACCCGCCTGCGAGTTGGACATCTTGAGACTCCTGGCCTGATCATCCAGGAGTTTCGAAGCACTGCTGTTCTGCAGCTGCTGCAACGCGGCTAGCATCTTTCTGAAGAGGGCGAACTCCCGCTGAGGCATGTGCTTGGTTGGACACATAGTCCAAAAATAGCTCCTCCCCAGTCAGAAAGTTGTTCGTGTCCTCAATGACGACGAGGCTGCAATCATTGACCGGTAAACAACATTCAACGTATGGAGGTACCGCGGTAGACGTGCTCACTTGAACTCTTTGACCTCCCAGCCGATCACGATGAGCGTCTGCAAGTAGGTGTTGTACCATGCCCTCGGCTCGGTCTCGCGGTCATGCAGAAAGTCGGCGTTCAGTTGTGCCATGAGGGTCGAGTCGAGGACGTCGGCCTGGAAGGCGTGGCGTTACCTCCGGGCATGATACGAGCCTATAGCAAGACCTGTGGTACAGAAACACGCACTTTCATTTGGTGGTCTAAACCAGCCACGAATGCGACGGAGGACCCGGCAGAGACTGCTGCCTCAGAATTTCCACCGTCAGCAGCAGCGACAGCAGATTCTAAGCCTAGTGGGGGCCGTGCGGTGACTCCCTTGATGTAACCGAGAACGAACGAACGAAGTGAGTCGATACATATGCACTCATTCACACATCTCAAACTTGAAGCACAGAGCGTTGATCAAGTATGAGACCTACTGAGCCAAGGATGCATTCGCGCGTCGTACAATCTCCCGTAATCGTACAATTTGAACGAGTATTCAAATCAATGAGATGACCAAACCCAAGCACCGCTCCATGGGGGTCGCGGCGACACAACTCAAAGTGCGATGTCATGAATGAGGAGCTGCGCGTTATTCCCCAGCTGCTGTAGAATCAGTTCGCGAACTTGGCTATATTTCGCGAGATCCAGATGCATGACCTGGTGCTCTGCACAGTGCGGGTCCGTTCAGCGACCTGTCAGACAGCGGCAAAATTCGAGCGGCCTCACTGGCACGCCATGCGCACGTACCTGCAGTGATCTCTACTTCTCCGCCCCCCTGACGAAGCTTGAAGAACATCGCGTGTTCCAGCGTCCACGACGCGGAGCAAAGGAACGCGTTGATCTTGAACGTCGGGTTCCCGCCATCGTTCCTACGGTGCACACGCTGTCAGTCTTGGTTCCCGTATACTGCTAAGATATCGGGGAAACGACACGTACGAGACGACACCGGCTTGCCAATTGGACATCCTGAGGGTCCTGGCTTCATCGTCCAGAAGCTTGGATGCTTTGCTGTTCTGCGGCTGCTGCAGCGCGGTCAACATCCTCCTGAAGAGAGCAAACTCTGCTGTAGGCATGTACTTGGAGACGTAGTCCAAGAACAGCTCATCGCTGGTGAGGAAATTGTCGGTATCCTGAATGAGAGTGAAGCTGTGGACGCGAGCTGGCAGTCAGAAGTCGGGTTATACACACAGTAGTGGTACGAGACGTGCTCACTCGAATTCTTTGACCTCCCAGCCGATTGCCATGAGAGTCTCCAAGTACGTATTGTACCAGCTCCTCGGGTCGGTTTCGCGATTGTGCAACTCGCTCGCATTCAGCTGTGCCATGAGGGTAGAGTTGAGGACATCGGCCTAGTATAAACCAGAATGTTATTGACGGACTTTAGTTCTACTTTCGTTATGCTGATAAGGAAAGCGTACGCACCTTCATCTGAGAGTCTATGTTGGACACGAAGGCAACGGAAGACCCCGCCGAAACCGCGGCATCGGATGCGCCAGCGGTGGTATCGGCAGCGACAGTAACGCCTGCCGACGGCCGTACGTTGATGCCTTGGATAAAGCTGACGCGTTCTTCAAGAGAGAGAGGCATTGTTGGCAGAAGTCGACACTGACTGAGCGATCGTGCAAGACATCAGCAATATATACGGGTTGCGACAGGTAGTTTCGAAGTCATTGCGCAGTACAATAGTCCTTCTAGCTAGTGAAACGCCCGACTCAGTAGCAAGGCATGATTCCCAGCATGCTCTGCTGCTCGCGAAACCGGAATCACGACCGCATTGACAGCACCGGTTTGACATTGGGAAGTAAACGAACGAGAAATATCCTTGCCAAACTTTGCCATTCAAAGTGCTTTCTCCGCTGACCCCGAGGGATGCTGACCCACTTTGTGCTAGCTCTACGGCAGCATGCCCATAATGACACCGAGGTGGCTACATTGCTCCTCCCGGTCCCAGGGCGATCAAAACTATAATGCGAATGACCGGGATATTCCTGGAGCAGACGTCTTAGAAGCACCGAGGTGTGGCACATCATAGGTGCATCCTGGTCGAAGGGTAGCGGCGCAAATGAGCTGCCGAAAGTACGGCTAATGCCTACGATTGGAGGAGTGATCAATCCGTTTCCCACAAATGTTCAGTTTGAGTACTAATGATCACGTACCTCTCTGATGTGACTCGCACCGGCAGAGCTTGATAGACGTTGTCGTGCCCGTTTCGTTATTGTCGTAAGACACAAAGCTCACGGTAAGATAATTGGGGAATTTGTATTACCTCGAATGGATGGCCAAAGCCTGAACACGTGTATGCTCACAGGAAGTACACATCTTGTTACACGGCACCTAACCGGAAGCCTTCAGCAGATGAATGCCAAGGGAGAATGGAAGTGCACTCCGGGAAGCATCATGTGTGCAAGGACTATGAAGCTAGCCGGGGCCAGATCGACAGGACGAGGGCAGCGTGAAGCCCACATTGGTTGAGAAGGGCCACTTGCTCGAGAATGTACGTCAGTCCAAACGCCAGTCGCGATGCAGAAGACGTAACGAACCACTGGTTTCACGAGAGATCCTCCGGACGTAAAGCTGAAGCTGCCCCTGCTTATGGATGGAAGATACCGACTCTCCCGGTAAAGCTCGAACCTCTCACATGGTGGGGAGTACTTGCACCGACGCCGTCGAGGTCGCAAGTATGCGAGATGCAGGAACTCCGGCGTTCCCACCCTACCGGTCCGATACAACACTCAGTGGAGTTGACAAGTACGTACTTATTGCATGTTGTACAGTGTCTTGGAAGCTCTTTGTCGTAGTGGCGGTTGGTACGTGAAATGGCCGGCGAATGGATAGCGCTTTGCGTGAAGGGCTTCAACAGGAGCCTGAGAGCCCGGGGAAAAGAAGGCCGACTCGGGTGAATATGGGAATCACAATAAGCGGGAGACGTGCGCGTTGAACGATATGGCTCCGGTACGCGTATCGTCCAGCAGGCAAGCTCGGTAGTCCTGGTCAGTAGTGGTGGGTGACTTTCCGTGACGATTTAGACACAGTTTACCTCCTGGGAAAGAAGTGGGGGCGAGCGTGACAGTCCGCATAGGTAGGTTGGCGCCTTTTCCTGTAGGTTATCCGAGCCGAGCTCCGCATAGATACAGCTTTAGACACAACAGTCTACAGGCTCGATGGTTTTCGTGGCGAGTTCGAGAGCTTCGCTTGAGGTCGCGGTAGGCTGATGGCTTGCCTGGAATGGTCAACCAGTGCACGGCTTGCCCCTGCCGGCCCCACTTTTCGCACTTAAGGGAGGATAGCTACAACACCTCTTTATTTGACTGGGTTTAGAAGACTTAAGCGAGGTTTAGAAAATGTTGAACGGGTTGTCTGAGTTTGAAAATGTCACGCTCGATATCGGGATTTTGTGGCGCAAACGTTTGGCTCAGCTAAACCTGTATCTAAACAGGTTACGGAAAGTCATCCAGTGGGTTACGTGAGGCGCAGCGAAGCTGAACTTGATAAGTATGCTGCTGCTTGTAGTCGTGACGATTCGAATGAGATAACCAGAGAGTCACGACCCGTAGCTCTTCTTTACTAGACATCAATAATTTTAACTCCGCCACATAACTAACATTTGGCGCTGGTGACTTACAGGAGTAATCACAAGCGCTACGGTCCTCCTCCGACTTGACGCGTACCGTTGCCAATGAACTCGTACACGACCACCGTCACCCAATAGTCTGCCGAGCGTGTGGTTCAACTGATTAAAGGCCTAGCCATGGCCCTATGCGCGAACCCTTACCGCAGTTTGATTGTACTGCTAAGCTCAGCCCTTCTGCCGAGAACTCTTGAGCTTGAATGGATGGCAGGGTGGCCAGCTCCGCGGGTATCTCATTCAACCGTTTTCATATTATCAGATACTGAAACTGAAAGGATGAAAATATCCCCACAGGATGATGTAGCGCCTCTACCTAACCCCGCCGACAGTGGACCTAGCCGGGAATCCGAGTCACCGTCGTACTTTGACTTGAGGCGGGGAATACTGTCAGTGATTCTCTGATCGATATCACGAAGCTCGCTAATCCCACTCTGCATTCCAGGCCGACACCCGGCTTGAGCGTGTAGCAGCATGGACCGCGGTTTGATTTGGACCGACATGGTGCATGGACCATATCCAGGAAATGGCCAGAAGCCAAATCGAAAAGTACGCAAGGCACTGGCGGCGATTTGCGGGAATATTTGGCCTGAACCCGTATCCCTGCTGATCGGGGTGCAAAGTGTTGGTGTATGACCTTCTATGCAAGGACACAGACTGGCCCTGTAGGATGTCGGTTGTTTGGATTGGCACCCACGCATCTGCGTCATCGGCGTCTTAGTACGGCCAGGGAGCTGGCCGGTTCTCCTTTCTCGCGCGGATATCGAAAATCAAGACTGATATTCCCAAGCTACGAGGTACTGTGCATACACCTGAGCCGTATCGCGTACTCAACCAATCTCACAGACAACCTCTCTACATCGAAGCTAACGGCTTGTAAAACGCCCGGGCCGATCGTGATCCCGAGCTCCTGCAGTCGCAAACATTCAGTATTTGCGATGTTACACACGTACAACCTCTACGGGCTCTATATTGCCACCACTTACAAAGATAAACGATGGAGTCCAGTTTCCCTGCGGCGTCGAGCTTGTTGTGGATGATCTCGCTGACCTGGCTGTAGACACCATTGTTTAAGGTCATGACGAGCTTGGCTGTGCAGGTCGTATGTTAGAATTGTAGGGCAGCAGAAATCTGTTGTCAGCACTCACAGGACTTCATAGACAGTTTGACGTTGTTCCAGCGGTACCAAAGTGCACTGTCGATGTCTTTGCTGGAAGAGTAAATGTAAGCCCAGAGGGTGAGGACCACATTATCTCCGTCGGCTCTGAGTAGTGCGACGCGTCGGTGAGTGCCTTCCGTCTTTCCACAAGGGAAATCCGACTTACGATGCTACTCCGATCTGGAAGCTGACGAAGTTGGAGCTGGAAGAGATCGACATCTCATCGAAGACATTGGCGGCAGTGGAATCCGTCCCGGCGAGGGCATACGCTACCATTCCCTTCGAGACCGACGACAAGAGCTGCTTGGTGACGTCCGAGTCATTGGCGAGCGCGTCGAGGACTGTCTCGTTGATAACTCCTTGAGTCGCGTTATACTGCACCTCGGAGAAACTAGAGCATGGTGAGCGTTCTTCAATGATTGATTCGAGGATGGCCCGTCTTACTTCGCCTGCTGGACTACCCAGCCAATGGAGCCGAGGGTGTTAGTGTAGTTGCGGTACCAAGCTATAGCCTCTTGTTCGGTGGTGGGGGGATGCGCCTTATCGGCAGCTGCCTGCGCGAAGAGCGTGGACTCGTAGACATTCCTCTGGTGCTTCACATCAACACACACGACACGGTTGCGGAATAGCGGGGAGGTATCAGGTATCGTACCTTCTGCTGGTCGGTCAATTTGCTGCTCTGAATGATGGCACGAGCGACAACAGCAGAGTCGCTGATGGGGGGTTGGGGGGTCATCTTGCGTGAAGTGGGTAACGTGGGGATGGGAGACGAATGGTAGTGAATCACTGGGGCGACGACACTTAACTGAACTCTCGCGCTCTCAGTACGTTCTTGCCTTGTCATCTGCGCGTGATCGAGGGGGCAGCACGTTCCTCCGGCTCATGGGGCCAGCCTCAGCACCGGGGCTCAACGCATTCTTTCCACGCGATCCACGCCACTGTGATCACCTCACAAATGTGCTGCGCGGCTGCTGCATACGGAGGCATGATCGCCAGTCCGTCCATCGCACGCCGCGATGAGTTCTTCGCCAACCGCAATTGAATAGGGACTTGACAGAGATGACTGCAAGAACGGAAAGGTACGTATTGACGCTCCAGTTCTATTCGCTTCCCTAGCTCCAGGATGTTAACGCGTAACGTCCTTGCATTCGGTAGTGGAAGTGCTCTCATAGCCGAGAGGACAATTCCTGCACGGACCTTCAACTCGTATGCAATCCAACGATGTCGGCATGTCGCTCGGCCACTGAATTTTCCGCAAGTACGCGACAGAAAACAGATGAATGTCACACGCGGCTCTGGCCTGATTGTTTAAAAGCTGAGACATCTCGCCGTGGACCAGCCAGGCAAACTCAGCAGTCCGCCACTCGAACATCGATCACATCGACCAGTGTACTCTCGCCATGTCTTCCTCCATCAACGAGCGTATCTCTTTCATCAACGGCCTCGACGTCTACTACGACCCGGCCATTGCTGCTGCGGCCGCGAGCGACAGCGCCACGGTCAACGGTGGTGCAACCGTCTCCTACGTCGCCAACCTCGAGGGCCAGATGAAGGCACGTCCCCGGCAGACCACCTGCAACGCTCACTCTCCCCATCACCCATACTGACTTACCGTGTTGCGTGCACTAGGACGATGTCATCAACTCTACCCTCCTTGCCCAGCTCGCGGCTGACAAGAAGTACCCGGGACGCCCCATGAACAAGATGAAGGAGTGGTACGACTCCTACAGGGACGTCCTCGCCCAGGTCGGCTGGGCTGTCCAGCAGTTCCAGTACGTCCATGCGTCCGAGCTGCGAGTGGCGGCGCCATGCTTACACCATCCACAGCATGTCGGAGATAGGGAACTCGAACAGCTATGGCTCCGTGGACAAGCTTGTCCTCGAGCTCGCCGCTGCGTACCTCACTGGAGGCGAACTTGCGCTGTTCACTAAGATGATCACCGCCCTCAAGGATACGAAGAACAGCGGCGCCGTGAAGATCTTCGATTCCAAGGCCGGATACTTCAACGACGCCAGCTTCCAGGTCGGCGTGGCTTCGTGAGTTTCTCATATTCCTGAGCTGCGTCGGTGTCAGCTCATATCTTCTCAGCAACTCGGGAGGCAACGCGATGTTCAAGATCGGCACGTACCAGTACAACTCGTCTGACAGGATCACGTCGGTCCTGTTCTTCACCTTCGGCTCCTCGAAGGTCTCCTTCTTCGCCGGTAAGCATTCTATCTCACTGGCATATCACGCGAGGCTCATTCACGGTGCGAATCAGGCAACCAAACGATGGTCCTGAACGAGAACGTCTACGCCCAGGTGCGCCAGGCCGTCCTCGACAAGCTTGGCAAGAACGCCGTGGACCTCGTCAAGGGCATTGAGATCTGAGTCGACGCGTAGTGAACAAGGTGTCTGTAGCAAGCCGAGTCTGTTTCAAACGTTCTCCCCCAGTCGTGTTGTCAACTACTAGTCCCATGAAAATGTAACATGCCTATCACTCTGTGACTGTGTTCTATCAACGCCGAGACGGATCGCATGACTGCACTTATTTGATGCTGTGGCGTTCGAGCTAGGACTGCTAGGCGGTAACGACGAACACACCACTCACCTTTGCTGCAGACCCTAGATCCGACGTCTCAATTCAGTGCAACCCTCGCTAGGATGCTATTTCAATGTAGAGTCACGCTTGCCAATCGCATACCAGCTCATCTACCAGTGCGTTTCTTCACCCCGAGAACGTCGAGGATCCCGTTCTTCGGTGGTATGCGTGGCCCCTGACGAGTCCAAGAGCCCATATGGACTGACAGGCCACCGGGCTATGATACAGGACAAAATTATCTATGCTCGGATGTGTCCCGTAGTCTTCCAGGGGCTCAGAGTGAACGCCAGGGTTCTCGTCGCTAACATTCAGTCTGCGGCTTGGTTTGGATACCTGACACGACGCGCCTTGTCGAACCAATTACCCATCTGATGCTAATACTATGCGATTCCTCGACCGAAGAATGATATGAGTGAGCTAAGCAATTTGTGTCGACGAAGGCTTGTTACCTGAAAACTTAGTCAGCTAGCAAATACCGCGGTATAAACATCTGAGAGCTGAAATGCGCAATAGAGAGCAGTGCACGTGTACATTATCACAAAATATACAGTCAGGCAGTATAATCATGGTGGCTAGTCGTGAAGAGAGTAGATCATGAAGCAGGTATATCCGAAGACAAATACAGGCCGATCAGGCGATGGATCCCACAAACCAAAACGAAGACAAAATGGTATCACGAGCACGAGCATGAAGCGTCCAGAGCATAGTAATCGGGGAACGCGATACAACATACAACCGATAGCCCCCTCTCAGGCTGATCATCGCCTGGCAAGGTTCGTCGAGCTTCGATTCCTGATTCCACCGGTCAGGTCAGTATACAGGCGCCCGTCTTCTTCAGCGAACGCAAGGCTATTGTGGTATCCAGGGCCTCCAGCGATCCCGACGTTGCTCACGTTCTTCTTCGAATCAAGGGAGAACGCGTTACTGACGACAGGCATGCTGAGGCGTCGTATCCAGCCTCCTCTCGGTTTCTCCGGGCGCAAGGTAAGCGGGGGCTCGGTAGGACGCGAGTCGCGGCGAGGAGCGACGTCGCGAGCCTTGTATTTCGACGCCGAACACGACTCGCAACCGCAATATGGCGCATGATCCTGCGGCTGGATTCCCGGAGAGGAGGGTTGACTGGATGGCTGTCTCACGCCTATGCCTTGAGATGATGGAGGGGGAACGAGATTGCTTGTGCTCTGGGAATATGACGAAGGATATCGTGAACTCGGCAGCGTGTCAACGGAAGGCCGTTGACCTGCGGGTACTCGACCACCAGCGATAGCGCCCCGCGAGTTGTCGCTCGCATACCCATCACCTCTGCCCGTTCGCGCAGTGAGGAGTTGCTGGCGCTCCCTCTCAAGCTCGCGCGCGCGCTGCTCGATCTCGCGCTCCTTCATACGCAACTCGTGCTCGCGCTCTCGCATTTCAAGTTCTTCCAGTTCCTCGATCCGTTGTCTCCGCAGCGCAATCTCCTCGGACGTGGGTGTGGGGGGCATTGAGCCACGACGCGTGGCATTCGAGCTGGATGGAGGTTCGCGAGCAATTGGACTTGGTTCGGGCATACGAGAGTAGCTGTCTACAGACACCCGTGCACGCTCCTGGGTCGGAGAACCGGTTGCTTGACGAGGGACGCCCGCGCTCGTTGTGGGCTCATATCTGTGAGCCAAAGTGGAAACGCTAGTGGGTAACCTAGGCAGATCCCGAGGGGGTGGTGAGGACGGTCCGCCCTGAAGTGAAAACATGTGAGCTGTGAGATAGCGCAGTGCAGCAGGTTTACTCACGGTACGAGCATATCGATCGCGAAGTGCAGCAACGACACTCCCATTGCTCTTCCCTGTGTCACTACGTTCCACGACTTTCGGAAGAGTTGGCTCAGGAGGTCGTGGCTTGTTTGAGTCTACACTGCGACGCACTCCGAACTCCGAATCGTCAACGTAGTCGCCACGCCTGTAAGAGCTTGGAGAGGTATGGTGTGAGACGTTAGGGGCTTCGTTGGTTGCAGGCGACGGTCGCCTATCCAAACTAGCATGCCCCTGGGGAGCGACTGGAGAAGATAGACGTGATTCAGACGATACTGAGGACTCCATTCGTGATGAGGGAGAATGGGGGAGATTCGGGAGACCCATTGAAGGAGAATCTCCTACATCCTTGGTGACATGCGATCCTTCGGAGGGTGCTGGTATCGCCGTGGAGGGCAGCGAATTCAGAAGCTCCGTCCGAGGTGTAGGCGGAGAACGACTGTCTTCAGTTAGTGACGGTGTGCTCTCGGGGGCAGGAGATTCCGTGAAGCGTGGGAAGGGGGTGATATTAGTCGGCGAATCTGACGGGTGCTCGGGTCTTGCATCACGAGTAGGTTGGGTAGAGGTGTCGCTTTGAGCCGCAGGACCACTACTGAATTTACTTCCACTACTTGGAGGTGGAGGAAAGTGGGTCGGAGGTGCAGGGAACGCCGCAAGCGAAGCTAGAGTGGTTGAATGAGCGTTTCGTTCTTCATTGGCCGAGACAGACGTTCGCTCTTCTGCCTCCTTCACCGAGCCCTTCTGCGAACCGTCATCTCCCTTTGCTGACTCCGAAAATGCCGTTGAAGGGAAATATTGGGGTGGGGGCTGTGGCGATTGCCCGGGCGTGACTGCGCGTGAAGATGGCTCTTGCTCTGATGCGTCTCGAGAGGAATACTGGGGAGCTGGTCGATCTGAAGGTGGGAGAGTGAGTTCTCGATGACTATAAACTGGCTGCACAGGCACAAGATCTCTCGATCCGCTCCCGCTAGGAGAGCCCTTGTGTTGTTCGTTTGGTAAGTCAGAAGGGAGAGCGCCCGACCAACCACCTTCACAGAGTGCTCTCCACTGTCCGAGAGGTCCAATCGTGGGAGAGAACCGACGAACACTTTCACATCCGCGGATCCACTCCGCGTCAGCTACGCGAGAGAAGCTAGCGGCCAAGTTGTACATGGTAGAGCTGTGTTTCTCGGTGACCAGGAGAGCGTGATTGCTGAATAGAGACGTTGAGTGGGGTAATGAGCAAGAATCGAACAATCTTCACGCACTATTTCTCCCTATTGACTTCCGGACCAAGCGTGCTGAGAAGGTTGATGTACCGCGTGTGTTCTTCTGCAGCATCGCGAGGGGACTTCTTCGCCTTGCGCTCATAAATCTGCCCTGCTTGCTTGATCTTCATGTTCGCGGACGCGATCTTCTCGTCGTGGACTCGCTCCTCTTTCTGGGCAAGTTGTGAAATTGTACATGCACGAGAGGACAGTCACTTACAGCAAGTTTCTTGAACCACTTCTTCACCTCCGCACTGACATTATCGCACTCCTTGTCTGCATACTTCGCGAACTTCGAGTCGACCTCCGCCATAGCTTCAAATATTGTCGCAGTTGCGTTCAGGGCATTGGCTGCACAACATGAGAACATAGCACTAAGTCAAGCAATGCCTCGCGCGTACCGGGTATCTCGTTCACGCATTTCGAGGAGGCTGCCTCTCTCAACGCCTTCGCCAGTTTCTTCTGCAGTTGGACGATAGCATTGGCCGCTTCGCAGTAATCATTCAGGATGTTCACGACAGACTCCAACGTCTTGCACGACTTGTGGATCTCCGCGCGTTCGGCTAGAGGTGAGGATGAGGACGCCATGGAGAGCGCCGACGATAGCGAAGGCGTCGAGCCCGACGCGAGCGAAGGTGAGGACGATCGCGACCGCTTCAGCTGCGGGAACGGTCCGTGACAGGCGCCCGTTCAGTTGGGGCGGAGCTTCATTCAGGTCTCTCGGCCAGAGGTACTTTCGAAACTCCGCCCATGATTCATCGTCAACGACACACGTTTGTATGCAAGTTAATTCAAAGCCTCGTGTATAAGTAGCTGATTACAAAGTAAGTTACGAGCTAGCTACAACCATATAAACCACGGGTAACAAATAAGGAGCGAAGTAAGGTTTCAGAACTGATTCCCTCCAACATTCGACCGGACTAGCGCAAGTGGACACAGTAGACATCAGTAAGATAGTAAGGAGAGGGATTTTCTGCGCAAGAGCAAAGGTGCAGGACGAAGAGATTCTGGATAAATAAACGCAACTGCTTGAGGGTCCAGTAGTATCACAGCCGGGACTGAATTCTGCCGGACTGTACTTGCGTTCCCATAGTTTGCATCATCGTAGCCCATTGCTTGAGGCGGGAGATCAGTGTATCGAACTCCTCCTCGGTGTTGAGTGCGTGCACGGAGATGCGAACACGCTCGTGACCCTTGGGGACGACGGGATAAGGGATTCCCTGTACGGCATAGCCATACGAGTTCAGGAAATCCGCGAGCTGTCTGGGATATCCGGTGAGGATAGGGATGATAGGGCTGATGGTGTCCGCGGGGTATCCGTTAGGGAGCGATCGCTCCTGGAGAGAGAGCAGGTTCGGTGGGATGTGCTTGAATGCCTCTTCCAGCGCGCCTCGGAAGTACTCGCATAGGCCACGCAATTGTGCCCTCCGCTGTGGACACAGTGAGAATGCAATTGAGAGCCGGTGCAAATCCAAAACATACCTGATCGCCAATTGGGCCTTCGAGGTAATCGAAGGACGCATTGAGGCCGCAAACTAGAGAGATGGGGAGTGCCGTCGTGTAGATGAAGGGTCGCCCATAATTGATGATATACTGCCGGATGATTGGAGCGGTGAGAATGACGGCTGGTGAAGGCCGTCAGTGAGTGATAGCCAATGCATGCGAATTATCAATACATACCACCAGTCAACGCACGGCCCTTGCCGAAAGTATGAAGGACAGTGTGGACACGGTCTTGCAAGCCAAGGAGATGTACGATGCCTCTGCCTTGGGGACCGAAGACACCAGTGGAATGGGCCTCGTCTACCATGATGTGTGCACTCTGTTTCGGAACGTACTGCTCGACGATCCTGACAATGTCCGGGAGAGGAGCAAAGTCGCCGTCCATGCTGTACGTCGCTTCCACGGCAACGAAGAGGGTGTTCTTCCCCTGGGCGATTGTGGGATGTTCTTTGAGAGCGAGATGAACCATCTCCTCGAATGACGATGGCGAATTGTGGGAGAAGAGGTAGAGGGACTTGCGCGCGCGCGAAATCGCCATGCCGTCCCGGGAAGAGGCGTGCACGAGTTCGTCGAGGATAATGACATCACCCGCCTGGGGAACAGAGTGCCAGAACGCGACGTTCGCATCGTAGCCAGACGTGAAAAGGAGCGCGGCAGGAGCATCGAAGAATTGAGCCATGCGGTTTTCAAAGTTGACATGGTCAGAGGAGTTGCCGCCCAGCAAGCGAGAACCCGCTACGCCGAACACGCGAGGAGATTTAGCGAGCTTGTCCAAGAAGATCTGGCGAAGGTCTGGATCATTGGTGAGCGACAGAAAGTCGTTCGTGTAGACATCAGGACCAGGAGGGACGGGTTGCGCAAGGTCGAGCGTGGGGATCAAAACCTTCCTGCGCTTCTCCATCGCGCCGTTCATGGCGGATGCGAGAGGAGTGGTCGTCAAAGAGAGGCTGCGGCTCATGCTAGGCAGTGGGCGAATGGGAGTGTTGTATCGATAGTGAATATTCGGCGTGCAGGTACTAGGCCTTTATGTAGCCCACATGGCGTGGTAGTAAGCCCAGAGACATCATGGACGAGACGTGCTTTCCTATGGTCGCACCGCGTTCTTGCAATCGCGAGAGGTCAAATCGTGCGATTCTAAAATGGAGGTTCCACTTTCAGTAGCAACTTTTCAGATGCGCTCGTCAATGGTGGTTTCATGACTGCGCCCTAGAGCAGATGCACAGCAGGCAAATAAAAATCCGAATAGTGTTTTGTGAATATCTCATGGGTGGGTACATACCGGGTCATCACAACAATGGGCCGACTTCTGGACCATGATGGACATTGATGGCCCATGCAGGTGAAGTGCTGCTTGTTTTGCAAGCATGTGAGCGGTTGAATCTGACGTTGAAGGAACCTTATTCCGTGAACTGATCCTCTCATGAGCGACTTGAATGGCTGCGATGAGATTGTCTTCATCATCGTGTTGGCTCACTGGCTCGGAGTTCACATCAACGCCATTCCCGGAGTGCGCCTCAGTGCGCGTTTGCTTCTCGTCATGTCACATGTCACACCGTGATTTTACCATTTTGTCTTCACTTGAAGCGCTCACTGATCGTTTCTAAGTACTGCCAGTGCCCAAGCTAGTGCCACTATCCCGCGTCCTCATGCAATGTCCGTCACCAAACATTGGAAACATGCTTGATAATTTTTCTGCATATGCCGTTCTACTGTAAGTTGACCTACCACTCAATGTGTGAAGCTAACATCCCCGTGTCATGCATCACTGTTATACTGGATGGCCGCGTCATTGGCTCCAACTTCGCGGCCACAGCCCCGTTCGCTGATGCATACTCAGGACCAACTTAACGGATTTGAAACTCGCACGCTTGTTGCGGAGGAGCTCTCCGTGCGCCAACTGCACAGATACTGTAACCTTGGTGGCGCCGACAAGCTTGACGCCTCTGACGACCTTTGGAGCGTCTTCACCAATTTACGTAGCGGGTCGATCCACCACGCCTTTCGGTGAGTTGAAATGCATTACCACTACTCCGGAAGCCTCAGGGACGTTTACAATGACACCATAGCATGTTTCAGACGCGTCGCAAAGTTCACCGACGGACAACAGTGCCGAATGTCGTCATCGTGAATGAGGAAGCAGGGGATTTTCTACCCAGTCTCGGCCCTGCCAGGGGACGTCTATTATATGGCGTCTCGTCCTTATTGCAGCCTTGTCTGTCGAGAATTGAATAAGAAGGATAGCGGGAGAGGGACATGGATCAATTTTTGACTTGAATGGAAGGCTCGTCGTCGCTGCTTGGCATTGGCGAGGACAGCCACAGTGACAAACTGGGTTTGGTCCGCCCGCTCGCTCATCAAATATTTCGGACAGACTCGCATTGGTTGTCATCACCGTGTAGTACAATCATCGTAAGACTCGATAGACCCGGCCGAAAACATATAATTGCTCTCAACGACATTCTATAGTGAGGACCGTGGGTTGGAACCGGCGTCTGGAGCGTTGACCTCACAGTATAATATTCCTGGTCAATTCGATCTCAATTCCCAGCTTGTTCCGCACTGCCTCGCGCATATTCTCGTAGATAGCATTGTCCAAGACCATTACTTGGTTGTCTGATAATATATACTCGGATGTGAGCTTTCATTGATGTGCGAACGAGTGATCGTGCATACCAGTGAACAACTGGACTTCTGAGGACCCGAAGTTGAAAAACAGTGCCGAGGATATATCATCAGATGAAGTGAACTGGTACGAGCCGATCCTGAGCAAGGCGTTGCCTCCGGGCTCCGAGTTGCTGGTGTGGGGCCCGTAAATATTGGACTGCAACGACAATCGATACTAGGACCTACGACGCTACACCGACTTGGAGCCCTGCGTCATTGAAATAGCTAGATTGAGCATCGAGTAACTGCAACGCCCGGCGATTCTCCGGCTTCTGTAGGGCGTCGATAGTCCTCTTGAACAGTGTATATTCATGCCCGGTGAGATAAGAAGAGGAATCCTGAAGAACGAGCGCGTCCATAGAACCGTAATTGTTGACATCGTTTATCTCCGTCATCCTGGAGATAAGTTGAATACTGTGCGATCACATTCACATTGAGAAGAATCAATGTACATACTCGAATCTACGCATGGACCAGCAAAGTTGTGAGAGAATATTCCAGTAGGACTCGTGCCATTCCTTCATGTTGTCCAAGGGGCGGTCGGGAAATTTCTTGTTGGAGGCAAGCTGGGCGAGAAGGGTGTTACGATGTACGATAGGTATTGCGGCATCTTTATGGACTGGTAACATTGTCTGATACTTACGCTGTACGATACGAATGTGGCAAACTCTAGGCTTGTAGTTACGGTTCTTACAGACAGGAATGGTCTTGTATTATCCAGGACACTCTAGGACTTTCCAGCACAGTTACTTCTGCACAGTGCACAGTCGCTTCCGCGCAGTGCACAGGCGCTTCTGCACAGTCCACAGTAGCACTGCCACAGTGTTACTAGGTTCGACTAGCGCTGGCTACTACGTACCAGAAAGTCCTTGTATACGCTAGAACATTCCGTCTACGGGCTTGTGTACATGTATATAAGAGGCGACGCCATAGAGCGACCCTCAGCTTTCAGTCTCTTTGCGAATTACGACTTTGGTTGCTCGTTACCTCGCTTTCACTGCAAATACTACTACGCGCTTATCTTCGACAAGCTAGGGCTAGTAGCTGAATAGATACAAGCTCTCTATTCATTGACGTCTTAAGGCTTGATAGTTTAAGAGTCACGCTCGAAAGCGTAACAAAGGGTGGAGTTGATAACGTCCGACTATGACCACACCCCGTTGTCGTCGGTACAGATGCAGTAACAAAGGTAGTCAGAAGGCATACCTTCCTCAACTGATTCACACCTGGAAAAAAACACAAGACAGAGCTGCCGGCGACGATTGCACTATTGGCTATAACGAGAGAGGCATGGTCGATGGCAACATCGAGTCCGTTGACGAAGGCAACGCGTTCATCGATGGAAGCAGGCATGGAGAGAGTATGGTGAGCTGTTGGATCTGAAATGGGGGGCTGGCGAGTTGATCTTGCTGGAGTAGCTGCTCGCATACGGTCAGCTTTTATACGGTTCCAGCACGAGCTCCGCAGACAGCTCGCTGTTCCGAACCTGCTACGATCCCATACAGAGTCAAAGGCTAGACTTGCCAGTCTCACTTGACCACACATGAGTTGGAGACTCATGTCTGAGGTCGGTGCTTCGATGGCTTGATCCATGAACATCTGTCTTCCCAAAATGGGAAACGCGGGTTCAAACGAACGCATATCGTAATGGTGTACCGTCCAGGCGAACAGGTGAGCGAGCAGAATCCCGAAGAAAGTACGTACTAGAGTAATTTAACAGTCATCGCTGCGCATGGAAATTGGGCTGTGAGCAAATTGTTACGGTATGGAACGTGAGAGAGCGGTAGCTATGCCTCCAGATCGAACACCTCTCGAGAGGGTTTTGACGCGAATGGAATATGCAACACTAGAGCGATGGCCGCTGTGTTCTGGTGAGGCAGGAATGGAAGATGTCCCGGGGATGGCGGCTCACGAGGCCTCTGACCTCTCGCAATGACTTCTCGGAAGGATGTAGAAGGTGAGTCTAATACCTGAATCGGCATGCTACCTTCACGTTGGTTCTTCTGCTTCCAAAGCGTTGTCCAACCAACTAGCAATCCGTTATCACGAAGGGTCATTTTTGTCAGCGAGACTGGTATATGTTACGCTTTCGAGCGTGACTCTTAAACTATCAAGCCTTAAGACGTCAATGAATAGAGAGCTTGTATCTATTCAGCTACTAGCCCTAGCTTGTCAAAGATAAGCGCGTAGTAGTATTTGCAGTGAAAGCGAGGTAACGAGTAAACCAAGTCGTAATTCGCAAAGAGACTGAAAGCTGAGGGTCGCTCTATGGCGTCGCCTCTTATATACATGTACATCAACCTGTAGACGGAATGTTCTAGCGTATACAAGGACTTTCTGGTACGTAGTAGTCAGCGCTAGTTGAACCTAGTAACACTGTGGCAGTGCCGCTGTGCACTGTGCAGAAGCGCCTGTGCACTGCGCAGAAGCGACTGTGCACCGTAGAAGTAACTGTGCATAGAAAGTCCTAGAGTGTCCTAGATAATACGAGACCATTCCTGTCTTTCAGAACCGTAGCTACAGTCTCAGAGTCCGCCACATCCGTATCGTACAGAGCTTGAAGCAGGTACCGTACCAGTTCGTAATAAACCTATCGTACATTCGTAACACTGGCCACACCGCCAGTACTTGTCCGAAGAAGACCTCCGCCGCGGCTAAGGGTCATGCTGCTCAGGCCAACCCCGCTCCCGCTGCGCCAGCCCCGGCTGCAGCTCCGAAGGAGCCAAAAAATTAGTCCGCGGTCCTCCGAACTCCGTACCCCGTGAGGACCGCGTTGACTCCTCCGGTACGGGGATCCTCAGGCTCAACGCGTCCGCTCTTTCCGACCCCCATGCTCTCCTCCTTGACTTGTACTCCGACCCTATCCCGACCCCGTTCCGCGCTCTCATCGACTCCGGCTCTTCCCATTGTTTCATCGACTCCGAATTCGCGAAGGTACACCACCTTCCAACTACCGCCGTAACCCCGATTCGACTTCAGTTGTTTGACGGTACTTCTAACCAACTCATAAATTTGTTTACCTCCCTGCCCGTACACTTTCCGTCCGGAGAAGTCCTCAATATAGATTTCTATGTTACTCCGCTTGACAAGTCCGTGTCTGCCGTCCTGGGATATAGCTGGCTCTCCGCCTACAATCCGTTGATTGACTGGAAGAAGCGCAGCGTCCAATTCCGTTCCGCACCCCCGACGCGTCCTGTTTCTGACCCTACGGTACCTCCGCCAGCCCCGGCTGTGCGTACTCCGGTTACTCCGGAGCCCCCCACTCTGACTTCTCCTACTCCGACCTCCGCCCCACGGATCTCCCTGGTGAACGCTGCTGCGTTCGCTCGGGCTTGCAAACTCTCTGGGTCGGCAAGCTACACTCTGAACCTGACTGCGTCGGACTTGGCTACCGCTCGGAGTTCGTCCCTCTCGGACTCTCCCCCGGACCTCACCGGAGTTCCGGAGGAGTACCACGAATTCGCGGACGTCTTCAGCAAAACCAAGGCTGACATCCTGCCGGAGCACCGCCCCTACGACCTCAAGATCGATTTGGAGGAAGGGGCTACTCCGCCACTCGGACCTATCTACTCCCTTTCGAAGCTCGAGCTCGACACGCTTCGGGAGTACATCGACGAGAACCTTCGTTCGGGGTTCATACGTCCGTCGAACTCCCCCTGCGGAGCTCCCGTCCTCTTCGTCAAGAAGAAGGACGGTTCACTTCGTCTCTGCGTGGACTACCGGGGCTTGAACAAGATCACTCGGAAGGACCGCTACCCCCTACCCCTCGTCTCGGACTTGCTGGATGCGCCACGGAAGGCCCGAATCTATACGAAGATCGACCTCCGGCACGCCTACAACCTAGTCCGCATCGCCCCCGGAGACGAGTGGAAGACCGCGTTTCGGACTCGCTATGGATCCTTCGAATGGTTAGTCATGCCGTTCGGACTTTCTAACGCACCCGCTGCTTTTCAGCGGTTCGTCAACGACATCTTCGCGGACATGCTCGACGTCTGCGTGATCGTCTACCTCGACGACATCCTCATCTACTCCGACAACCCCGAGCAACACCGCAAGCACGTCAAAGAGGTACTCCGACGCCTCCGCAAGCACCGGCTCTATGCCCGCGCGGACAAGTGCGAGTTCCACACCGACTCCGTCGAGTACCTCGGCTACATTCTCTCTCCCTCCGGACTTACAATGGCGGAGTTGAAGGTCAAGGCGATCTTGGACTGGCCCGAACCCCGGAAGGTCCGCGATATACAGTCCTTCCTGGGGTTCGCGAACTTCTATCGACGGTTTATTCCAAACTACTCCGAGATCGTACTACCGCTGACCCGTTTGACCCGCAAGTCTGTGCCTTGGCAGCAGCTGTTGTAGCCCTGAAGTGTCACGAACCGTTAAAGTGCCGTGACACTGTTACATTACGAACCGTCAGTGTTCGTGACATGTTACGAAGCTCCGTTGAAAGGCCCGGTGGCTGCCTAATATGGCAGGCAAGGCCGGGAGATCTGCTATCAGCTCCCCGGGCTTAT
>JAPEVG010000282.1:0-46646 GCA_029747595.1 Trametes cubensis | reverse complement strand
AACCCACTTTCTGTCCTCGTACACTCGCAGGACACGCCGCACACGAGGCCGCCCATTCCATCCCTTTTCAACTCCGCGACGCTACAAGCTTACCCAATCACGTACTGTGTCCCCTCTGCGGCACGCGCCCCGCAACACCCCAGCCCAGCTGTTGTCACAATCCCACCTCGGACGCAATTGTACACTTCCAGCATTCGCCTCGCCGCGTCCTTGCCGGCCATTCTGTCTGATCTCACCTCTGCATCGCCCGTCCATCCTGTCGCTTCAGTCAGCGCGTGTGCGGCGAAGAGTGGCTGTAATCACGCCGCACGGTATTGCGCTTCCGAGCTCGGACACGCTCCTGTGCTGTGCTATAGGCGCCTGTTGTATTTGGTCCCGTTCATCTTAGTCCATTCTCGAATCCGTGCTCTACTCTTCACGCATCCATAGTTCTATTCACATACGCGCTCGCATACCTGAGCGGGCCTCGCTCATTGCTCACAACGCTTTTTACATGCCCAACTGCAACATGTCAAATCGATGCCACACTCGTGCTCTGTTCAACAAGCGCCTAATTGCTGCGCCATATATCGATCATTCGCTCCATGACATGTTGGTAGCAACAACTTCGATTGTTGAGACGTTCAATAGAACAGTGTCAACCGACCTCCTTTACACCTGTCATAATGACAAGCAATCAAACAAGTTCCTTCGGGCGTATCACTCCAGATTCATGATCACTGCGAAATTCCCTGTATACATGCCACAGCTCCTGCGGTACACATTACGCTGATCCAGCCAATATCACGCAGGTACAATGAGGCGAAGAGAATAGTGACACGGAAAATAAAACGAATGCAAGGGAGATGTAGGTGCGCGATTATGGTACGATGAGAATGCAGATGCTGATGATGGATGAGCAAGACAACTACGACGAACTACATGACATGAAGGACTTCCGCCGACCCCCCGGAATAGACGTTTATGCGCCCTCTTCCGCGGGAGCCTCAGCGCCGTCATCCTTGTCCGTGGGCTTGTCTGCGACAATAGGCATCAGTATATGCATGACAAACATCGCCTATCAAACAAGAAGCTCACCAGACTCCTGCATGTCGGACGTCCAAAGAGTGAGGTTATCACGGAGCAATTGCATGATGAGCGTCGAGTCCTTGTAGCTCTCCTCCGAGAGGGTATCGAGCTCAGCAATAGCATCGTCGAACGCCTGCTTCGCAAGGTGGCAGGCACGGTCGGGGCTGTTGAGGATTTCGTAGTAGAAGACGGAGAAGTTGAGGGCAAGACCGAGACGGATGGGGTGTGTGGGAGGGAGCTCAGTGACGGCAACATCGGACGCAGCCTTGTAGGCCTCGAGCGACTTGTCAGCGCTCTCTTTCCGCTTGTCGCCAGTGGCGAACTCAGCAAGGTAACGGTGGTAGTCACCCATCCTGCAACACAATCAGTACTCAGAAGAATTGGAGCTCGGGCCACAACTTACATCTTGTGGTAGAAGACCTTGGACTCGCCAGAGGCAGCCGAGGGAATGAGGTGCTTGTCGAGAACGTCGAGGATATCCTCGCAGATCTTCGCAAGCTCGCTCTCAATCTTCTCCCTGTAGCCCTTGATCATCTTGACCTGGGCCTCATTGCCCTTCGACTCCTCCTTCTGCTCGATGGAGGAAACAATACGCCACGACGCACGGCGGGCACCGATGACGTTCTTGTACGCAACGGAAAGGAGGTTACGCTCCTCAACGGTGAGCTCCTGGTCGGAGGAAGCAACACGCTTCATGTTCTCGACCATCTCTGCGCAATGAATGGCGCGTGAGCCACACGTGCGCACCCACAATGTCATACAACTCACCCTCATAACGCTCAGCCTGCTCAGCGAGCTTGGCGAGGTAGACAGAGTCCTCACGAGACTGGACAGCGGCCATCTGGGAAATCATACGTCATCAGCACGCGGAAAGGACGCGTTCGACGCGTCAAACTCACTGTGATAGAATTGGATTGGGGGTGGTGGTGAGATGGGTGGCTACAACGAGGCAGAAGATGAGCTGGAGGGGACGAGCGACGAGCACGTTAAGTACTGACTGGAGATGGGATGAGTGGCGACGGGGATGATGAGAGTTGAAGGAAAGAGGTGAAGGGGAGATAAATGAACAAATTAAATTCAGAGCTGGGCAGAGGGTTGTTCGGTTATGGGCAGAGGGGAAGTCACGTGCAGACGTTTCCGATGGAGGTTCCTCTGGCACACGAAGCCATATCGGGTAAGCGCCGTCCCCGCATCATCGAGATGGAACTGGCTGCTTTATGCTCGCTTGAGCTCCGACGGAGCATGTTTTGTTGGGCGGACAATGTGGACGCTGATACGGTTTGCATTGTGGTGTTTTCCAGCTTTGACAGAACTATGCGTTATGTTTTTGTGCATGGTTGCTGGGAGAGAAGCGCCGGGCAGAGGGTTGTTGCCACGGCCACGGCCACGGCGGCTGGAAGGTTGACTGTGGAACTGACGTCTATGCGTCTTGATCGAGAGGGGAACATGGCCACTTGATGCATATGGGGTGCTGTGGCAGCTGCTAATCTTGGCGCTCCCCTCTTCTTCAGCTGTCCAACTCAGAATACACTCCTCTTGCATTCCTCTCCACGGCTTCACAGCCTCCACGCACTTTGACAGTCATCTCTCCACAACTGCTACGCTCCGTCATCTGTTCCGGCGGGAGCCACATCCTATGTTCGCAGCGTCTCAACATAGGACTATCTTTCCCAGCTATCTAAATATGAACAACGGACACTCCCTTTGGGCGGGGGGATAGCTTTTGATGAGCTCTATGTCACCGGAACGTCCACAATTCAGCCAATATGCAAAGTCAAAACTGCTATATTCCGAGTAAGCCACAATCCCGAGTCATGCTATAGTTATCTAATCACCGCCCCAGCTGTCAACACTCTCAGTGCTTGGACGGCTTCCACTCAGCCACCCAGCCTGCAATCGTCTTCAACGCTTGCTGCTGCACAGCCAGCACTGTCGAGTCCACCTGAGCGTTCGCCGTGCTCAGATCCGAGCAATGGAATCCGTCGGAAATCGTCAGCGGCTGCCCCGGCGTGCTCTTGAAGTGCGTCCCGTCCGCGGCAAGTGTGGCCTCCCTCCAAGGGTCACCTGAAGTAGACATTCCAATCAGTACGGTTGTTGTGTTGCTTCGCGTCATGGGACTTACGGTGGCCGTTTGCGAAGAACAGGTGGTTTTCTTGCACGAACCACCCATGGTACGCCTTGTTCGTCGCATCCACGTTGGGCACCGGCAGGTGCCCGAGGTTCTTGAACGCATCAGCGAACATGTACGTGCATTGGCGTTCGTCGTAAGGGGGTTGCACCAGACGCGTGACAATCGTCGGGTGGCCTTTAGGCGCGCCCTCCTGGAAGAAGCCCACCTCGTTGCACCTGTGCAACGGAAAGAGGGTCAACGTGAGAAATCGATGATGCAGCGTTGCAAAGGTCGCCTTACACTATCCACATCCAGGAGCGACCCGCGTTGTCGACGGCGGTGTCGGTCCAATATTCCTGCGTAGGGTCATAGGTTCCCAAACAGGTACTGATAACAGCGGTCAGCGGCAATCTACACAATAGGCTCAAGGGCTCACTCACACGGCGTCCTCATCGCCACAAACTAGAGATGCAAGTCATGGTTCATCTTCCGCCAACAGAGCTGCAGAAGCATGTACTCACGGAGGGCATAGTAAGTGTTCGTCCAGTACGAGCCCCAGGCTTGCAGAGCGTGCTGAAGTCCCCATCCATTAGGACCGGCGCTAACGCCGTTCTTGACCTCCAATGCGTCGCAGAAGTCGAAGAACAGGCCGCCTCCGGACGACGGAGAAAGCGACTGCCAGTCCCACAGGTTGTTGCGGACTGAGAACGTATAGCATGAGCAAATTCACCCATCTGCACAATGCGCAGGTCCAACTTACGAGCGCCTGCAACGTCGTCCAAGTGCGTCAGAGCGCTCATGTTGAAGAGAGCCTTGATGGAGTTGATCTCCTTCTGGTTGCCAGACGTGAAGACGGAGTCAATGTGCGCGATGACAGCCTGCACGTCCGCCGAGCAGTTCTTCGGCATCCACTCCAGAATGGGTTGGAAGTAACCCCAGTAATCTCTGTACGTTGCCATGTGTCAACATGGTCCGCATGCCACCCCTCATCCAAAAGACAAAGAACCATCAGAAACCAAGGACGGCGTACGTACACGATACTCTCGACGACCGCGGACGAGGCGTAAGCCGCTTGGAACAGGTTCGGCTTGCTGTGGGCCACACACGTAACACTGTCAGCGCGCAATCGCCGGGCTCGCGCAACGAACAGAACGCGTACTTGACCACTGTAAAGCTCGTGAGCGCACCCGAGTAGCTGCCCCCGATGAGCACCCAGGGCGCCTGCCCGGGCTTGACGGCGTCCCCGCCCGGCATGGGCAGGTCCACGTTCTTCGCAAAGTACTCGAGKCGTCGATCGCCTGCTGGATCGTGTGGAACTGGAGGCTCTGCACCGACAGGTCGTCGTACGGGTTCGAGAGCCCGTAGTAGCGGTGCTCGAGCACGATCGTCGCGCCGTTCAGCTCCTGCGCGATCTGCCCGTTGATGGTGCGGTTCGTGAGATATCCGCTGTATGCTGCGAACAGGCCCTTGTGATGAATCGAAGCTCGGGTTATCAGCGACAGGCCCGATACGTACGTTGCGCGTTGGCTTCTCCCGGGGTGAACAGTATGATCGGGCCGCCTGCAAGGAAGAGCGCGATCAGCCTACGGCTTGGCTCACGAACAGGGTCCCAAAACTCGAACGCCGCTACGTACCGGTCTCGTAGAACTCGTACGTCGTCCAGTACCGCTGCTGGAACGTGCCGAGCGACGGGTTCGTGTGGTCGATCAGCTGCTCAAAGTAGTACGTCGTGTTGTACGGCGGGAGCTGCGTCCCGTTCCGGCTCGTGACGGGCCCGTCGTTGGGCAGAGGCACGACGGGCACGCTCGGCCTGCGCGCCATGTTCGCGTGCAGCCGTCCGTCGAGCGTTTTCGCGTCCGCGACCGTGCCCGCCGCGAGGGCGAGCACGAGCATCGACGCGAGTTTCCAAAGGAGCGCCATGCCGTTCCGAGCACCTGGTCCTGCGTGGATGGGTGCAGTCGCCGAGCTACGGTATAGTATGCTTCCGTGAGCGCTTGTCCGCGTGCAGAGCCCGGCCGAGATGAGACGAGGACGTCGACGCGTCTGAGAGTGTGCCCGAGGCTGAGGCAAACGACTCGAGGACACCACCCGTGCCCGTACACATTTATACCCACTTCGCGTCCCTCCCGCACGGCGCGCTCGGTGGCCAACCTGTCATCGTCGATCTGCGCGGCATCACTTGATGAGTCTGGGCGGCGCATTGGTTCCGCCGGCAGCAGCTTACCGCTGATGGGGATCGCGTCTGCACGACGAACCCCGAGGCAGGGGTTAGCTTGGATGAATCCGGGATTATCCACGCATCCGTTCCCACGGTATCCGTAGATGCTGCATCCATTTACAACCGTACCCACGGTTCTTGTCGTGACATGACATAAGGGAGCAATGTCAGCAGGCAAAAGTCACACTAGCATTGGCCCACCGCCGCCTGATGTAGACAAAGCTTCAGAAAGTATGAGTCCATTTATTGATTGTGTATCATGAAGGGCCCAGTGTGTAACTACTGTATATACGTCGCATCATAAGTCATGAGTGACAAAGTCGTAAGCGTGCAGGTTCACAAAACATTAGTAAGTGCTAGAGGTTCGAAGTACTTCGAAAGTAAGCATATTGGACGAGTGGTCGAAGGTAAGCTCAGGTCGGGTCGGAAGCGGGGGCAGCACGGAGGGAACGGTATCAGCGATGATCTGCCCATGCGCAGACACACGTCCGAGTCTCCGCGCGGAACATCTGTGAAGGCATTCCTTCTTGATTCCAGCTGATCATGGTAGAGCAGCCTGAGGTGCTGTGGATGCTATGTCCAGTAGATCGCACATTCTGCGCCAATTCCGGATCGCAAAGCTGCTAGAGCGCATGTAGCTCTCTGTCTCGCGCCGTACCAAGTTGTGGCAGACTCGTACGGTTGCGCTTCCGAGTGGCCTCAATGGATGCCGGTGGGCAGAGTGGCACCTGGCTCGAGGATTGCGCGGCCGAGCCACCAGCTGTGGGAGGATTAAAGACTTGGGGACCCGGGAGTAGAGCTCAAAGACGAACAGCTTGAGCCACGAGATAGAATAGAGGACGAGGAATCCAAGGAAGGCGGCGGTTCGGTGTGGGGGGCACCGGTGTGATTGTAAGAAGATAATAACAGTTGTTTGGCATTCCCAAAAGAGAACTCTCAGGATGAAGGACACGACCGGATTGCTGAACATGCTATATACAGTCGTACAATGAAACTCAGTAGGGAGGTTAACGAGTAGGACACGCTGATCACAAGCGATACAAGTCGCGTCGCGCGACTCGGAGAGCCCTGGTGACTCTTGCGTTACATCTAGGTGACCAGATGTGACCTATGCGGTGTGGGAATTATCCGAGCTAAAACGGATGCATCTGTTGTGGAATGGATGCATCCCCACCGGATGTTTTCCGCAGATATCCGTGGATAGAGGTATCCAAGCTAACCCCTGCCCACTTCGCTCCTCGTCCGCGTCCTCATCCTCGCAATGTTCGCGATCTTCTCTAGCCTCCTCTTAGCATTCCCTCCTCCGCTCACACGTTCGTCCCCTCGCCTGTCTTCACCGTGCTCTATTTCTTGGCTGTGCTCATCCGCCCATGCTGCGCTCACGCTTCCATTGAGCGCGGCGGCATCGAATCGTGTCAAACTCTCTGCCCAAGCCCTCCGCCAAGGTTTCACCACCTCGCCCACTTCCGTCGCCGCGCCCGCAGGAGAAGCACCCCAGGCTCTATCGTGCCCTCGCCCGGCTTCTGCTCCCGCTTTGCCTTCTTCGCCCGTTCGCTGAGCACSCCCGTGAGACGCAGCGAACCACGCGCGATCTCCCTCGCGCTCGATTCGTCTGCCCTTCCCACCCCGCGCGAGTCTCGACAGGCTGCCCCTACCTCCCCCNATCGAGCCGTCCATGTGCATGTGGACAGCCCGCGTCGACCCTGGACGGCCTCGTTACCGCTCGCACGTCCTCCTGCTGCGCGCGGGCGCGGCGGTCTCTCTCTCGCTCTGCGTTTCTCAGCTGCGACTCTCCGCCGCCTGGCCGCTGGGCGCATCTCCGCTGTGAGGTCGCCTCGTTTCAGCCCGCGTCGGCCTTTGTGCGGCCTCACGCGAGCCCTTGGGCGTGCAAGCCGGACGTCCGTGCAGGACGGTCCAGCTCGTCCGTCCGATGCNTNGCAGCACCTGTTTCTCCATCTGGACTCTGGACGCTCGACTGGTTTAGCTCAGGTAATGAATGTGTAAGCCTATGGGCACCCGTCGGGGCTGCGTGGAGGCCGGARCACAGCTCCAGCCACGGCCCATGCGCTCACAGTCGGACTGTCGCAATTGGACTGTTGGACGGACGCTCGCTGAGCCTCACTCACACCATTTGCTCGGGCGGATCGAGCGCTCGCACAGCGAATGGTGGCCATCTCACTGACTGTTTGGGCAGCGCGGGCACGCCGCACGCCGCTTGGCCGGGGCGCGGTCTATGGCCATGTAACGCTACAGGCACATTGGCGCAATATACCCGGGCTTCTCTTTGGCTCCTGCTGCTGTCTCTGCTGTTTCTGCTGACGATGATTCTCAGTGGCCCTGCAGCTTGCTGCGTCCTCCGCACTACGGTACTGTATACTGTACGGCAAGATTCGTGGCATGCCGCGCTCGAAGCACGGATCTTGCTTGCCTCGCGCGAAGGCCTCTCGTAACCTCCGCCCCAGGACACTCACCTCACCCATTACTCGGCACGTTCTGTACCCCCCCCCCCNACCCATAGGCAGGTGCAGCAATGATATGAGCGAGTATCCCCCGGAGACAGCGTCTATGTGCGACTCTGCGCTGCGCAAGCGCAGGATGCCAAGGGCGGGCGTCGTCATCTCGCCGTAATAGACAGCGCTCAGAGTCAATAGGACACCTCCTGCTTCCATGCATTCATTCGCTCGCCTCAGTTTGGATTTGGAGCCCGGTGCGCGCGGACGCGGACGCATGAGGTATGATTCAAACAACCACTGCAGCACTGACAGGGCTGAAAGGCCCTGCCACACTGACAGTGAGTGCTCACATGTCCCATGGCGACCAATCGAGGGAGGCCGGTTGACAGCACGCGCGCGCGCATTGGCGACTCTCATTACCGCAAAGAGCGTGCGGCTGTGAGCCACACGCGGGCACGGCGCGCGTACTTGTTGGCTGACGTGCGTCCAATGGCGGATATGCCACACGTATGCCCGTCAGTACGGTGGATGTATGCACATAGACTGTTAGATTTACTATCTCGTACGCGGGACAGCACGGCCGCCTGGCGGCGTTGCGATGCCACAACGGTCAACTTAAATGCCTTGAGATCTCCCACTGTACGCCTCTACATTCGTATGCTTGCTCCATTCGCAGCTGAGCACTTATTGCGTGGCGGGTCCTCCCGGCTCAGCTCAGAGCACTAACTCCCACTGTGTCAACGGTCGAGCCCCTCCGCGCGGCGTGCCTCTCTTCAAGTACGCGTATTTCGAGGAACTTGCCAGCGCGCTGTGAATTTCTGAAGGTGAGTCCCAGTACACTAGGATCTGGATTCGTACCGGTGCGCCCGAAACACGCTCAGCTGACATACGCACAGGCAGGCCATCTACACTGAAATCTTGCAGTGCACTGTGCGGCACGCTCTATCGACTGCCGACCCGTCCTATCGCCTCCCGGCCGCGGGCTTCTGCCCCTAGAAGGCTAGAACCACAGGACGCGTCCGGCTCGTCGCCGTCGACTGTCCTCTCTGCGGCGTCTGCACGCTTCGCGGGACTCGCAGCGTGTGTGTACGCGTCTAACCTACAAACGTTACGGTGCTGCTGCCGCTGGGTCTGCTAGTTCCGTTACCAGCTAGCTGTTGTGAAGACCTGGGATGGTGAGCGGTGAGTGCTTGAGCACTGAATGGTCATATGGGCGCCGCCTACTCAATATCGCTAGCTAGAGCGCACTGTTACTAACTACGTGCTAGTGCGGTATGCTCGTGTACCAACAGCATAGCTATCAAATTCCAGAGCTGTCCTCAGGCAACTAGTAATCCTCTGGACCCTGGATCAGAATCTTGGCCATCACGCCTTCGACCTTCGACGGGATTATCACCCCGCGTTCTCGCAAGCTATGCACGCAAGGCATCATTGGCAGGCACTGCCCAGTGCCATTGACCATCTGCTCACAGACCGTCAGGGCTTACTCAGAATGCAATGTGCATCATCGTTCCTTGTATAGGCGAGCGTACAGTGGTGATATCATCATCGCCGCCGTTCGTCCAGACTCCAATGATCAAGTTCAACCCATTCCATTCATGCCGCGGCCCGCCGGATCTGCCACGACGTCCTCCTTCCACTGCCCGTCTGTGTCGATGCCAGGGTGAGAGCGCACTGCTACTACTGCATACATCGACGTCGCCGTCAACTTGTTGCAATCGGCTCGGATTCTTTGTGGCGCGATTGATAGACGCGACGGTGTCCTGGCAGCATATGCATGGCAACTCCCTGCCTACACTCAGAGTCACATACGGCGCTGTATACGTATCATAGGATGTGAAATGCCGTGGTGACTGGTCGGCAGTGGTCCGTCCAGTCTCCACGTCGGCGTCGCGAGCAGTGAGCACATCTCGATGCTGATACACGCTTTGGGGTGCGTTTCGCCATCACGTCCAACACGATGCCAGTGTGGCTTCCGTAGCCTGGCGGCGGCGGCGACAACAACAACAACAGCTTGGATCCGTGCGACGTTGCCGAGTTCTGAATCAGTTGATGTCAGAAATCCACAGCAACGCGGCGTTACTGTAAATGCAGTGGTGGCGGTATGCGGCAAGTGCCATGGTCAATTGACTCCAGATTCCAGAGCGGCAGGACCTTATACTTGTTATACTTCAAATCCAAACAAAAGCTCGAGGGATCGACAGTCGTGGATGAATACGGCCACTGACGACGCTATGACGATAGGTGAGTTGTAGACTTGGTCAGTACTCAATGCTCGATTCAGGGCTACTCAATAGACGTCTTTCACTCAATTCAGAGTTCCTGGCCGTCTACAACCACTCAATGCAGGTAAGCTCCGGTCCATCTAGAGCCATAGAATCGAATAAGTACATGTCGACGGAGCTCTACCTTCGGACGCGCGGATCAAGAACCACCGTCTGGGTCAGGAGGCCCAGTAGGCTACTTTCACGGTAGACCCTGTGAGATAAGGTGGCCGAGCTGTAACTTCCCGGTAGCTAGCTAGCTCTACTGCGCCAACATGACCTTCTGTACCCGCGACACGAGTTTCTCCACTCAAATGGCCTTCTCCGAAGGACCGCCTGCCAGTGAACCTGAGGGGACTAGAGCGTCGCGCAGATAGGCTCGGTGGTGCCCCAATGCGTGCGGCTCGCTTAGGAGCTTGGAGCTCACTAGGACGCCTTGCGTCCATGGCCATGCGCATATGATCCACGAACTCTTAGTCTACCTGCCCTGCGCGAGGCGTGATGTGCGCAGTGCACTGAGGCCCGGGCAAAGCATTTGCACACCAAGGTACAAACGGCCGTGGTCTCGACCGTCGGCTCTATCAGTGCTGATTCAGCACTTGTCCTGTGAGCGGGGTAAGTAGGTGTTGTATCGGCGAGGCCAGTGTCTGAAGCAGAGTCACCGAACAGACTGCCCCTGAGGTCTTCTGATCCTCGCGGAAGCCGCGTGCTATCAGCCCGCCGAGAAGCGTGTATGCGTACCGAACCGCTGAGCGATGATACAGCATAATAGAGGCCGCGCTGGGGTACTTCGATTGCGAGAGGCGTTCTGGTTCCGGGTTAGGACACCGGACTACCGAACGCTCGAGTGTTGCCGAACGGACGTCTTCTGCGCGGTCGCATCTGCCGATGGCCAGCGGGTGGTCGTGTGCCATCATGCACAGTGCGCGTCGCGGCCGTTTACGACATCGTACGCGCCGTGACGGCAAATGCTGTACAGCACCGCGTCAGCCTCTTGCATGGTGGACAAAAGGACTTTGAACTGCTCTTTGCGCTCGGGTGTATCGCTGTATGCGCAGTACGTGAGCATTACCTCTGCGGATCGTAGATCGTAATCATCGCATAGTGCGCTATATGTTACACGCCCGGCTGCGAGGTCGTCTTGCTATGTGAAATCTAAAAATAGCTCGTCATCCTAGCGAGTACGTCGAAGGTATAACCTTCACAGGACGGTGATGCAGACGACTTGAAGTGCAGGGTGTAATCGGTCTCACCCGGTATACGCGCTTCTGAGATGACACATTTTCCGTGCTGTGGACATTTCAGCATATTCTGGATGCAGAGGGCCTGATTTTTGTTATGCAATGCATGCAAGAATGGGCACATACGTGAGTCGTGACGCCTCGCTCCTGCGGCGAATCGTTCTGACAGGACACGCCTGCGGCCGCTGCTGCAATTCCGAATGCAGCGTAAACGTATGTCTACTACCGTCAGTCTGCGGTGCGCGACGCGTAGTGTTCCGACATACCTACGTGCGTGAGGTCGATCGGCCAATGATTACGCACGGATCGCAGCTGGAGTTCTCATGCCATGTCGGCGAAAGGGCTTATACGGTTACGGCCATTACACCGTCGGCAGGTCCAGGAACTGGCCAGACAGCCCGAGATTCGGAGTATCTGCAGAAAGATCAGACCAATGTCAGAGTAGGTTCGCGTACACATGCTGATGCACAATAGGGGACAGCACCTTATAGCATACAAAGCGCCCTTTGTGGGTCATGCAAATGCGATTACACGTCGGGAGTTGTGTGGCGAGCGTTCGACCGATAGATATCCGACGGCCATCTAGGCCGCGAACTTGCAACACACTACGTTGGCGCTGTGGCTGCTGGAAGTCTGGAACCACAAGTACTTCGAAGTTCACAAGAGGGGCCCATTACAGCCCATTACTCGTTGAGTCCTGGTGCCTGCGCATATACCACGCACCAATGCTGCCGTGTACGTACGACTACCACTGCGATCGATGCGACGGCGTCGCACTCGGGGAAACGTGCTACCACTGCGCAAGGCCGGAGGACAGCTGAGCCGCGCAGATCCTCCTCTACATTCTCCATCGACCACGGCGGCCACTAGGTTACGTAGTCGAAGCTGGAGGATCTCTGTCATCTTCGCGTTTGCCGACGCGCTTCCTGCTCGTCGGCTTCGCTATCATATGCAAGAGACTGCTCAGTCGATCGCACGTTCATACCCCTTTGCTCACGAACGCGTCATCTACGCGGAGTGCAGTCAGCATACCTGACCACCCGCCACACCGGTGATAGTTGGCCAGGTGGCGTACCGCCGAAATGCTTGCGACATACGATATGTCACGACGGTCGCTACAGCCGCCCCAAGCCGTGTCGCTGTCGTGTACACTGCGCAGTCGGTGCCGGAACATATGCACATGGACGCTGGAGGCGTTGGAACAGAACGAGAGGAAATCGATGCGCCACCCAGGCGCCGCTGGTCCCTGATCATTCCCGGCTTCGGACTCGATCGCAATCACGACGCGCCTGCGTCATCTCCCGCGCCACCTGCCGACACTATCCTGGCGCTTACAGCCCGCTCCGACCATCCCGAAACACTCGGAACGGCTTGCGTGAGCCGGGTACGGGGCATGTGGGCGCCCCGCTTTCGCACGCAAGCGCTGTGGCTCAGTCAAACGCTCAGGGCCGTTTTCGTGGAAGGCCGGGTGCTGTGGGTGTTATCCATGGCCGACTGTCGCGGTCGCGGGAAGTATTTGGTCGTATGGGGGTCCCCGAGACATTTGTAAATGGGGGTGGACGACGCCGATTGGTAGGCCATGAGGCTATTGGACGAGCAGGGGGATCCACGCAGTGGAGTCTAGTGCACGTACGACGGGAGTAACGTCGGATTTCATTTCGGGCCTAAGGGAAAGAGATTTCTTGGGTCGTGCTAAGGGAGCGGTGAAAACTCACCATGCATGCTTGAAAGACGAGCATTTCGACTGCTGGAGCAGGAGCGGATGGTTGGGGATGCTTAGCCTCATGCCAAGGTCTTGGGCAATGCATGTAGTAAAATTTGCAGGTGGTGCTGGCGATTCGAAGGACTCACGGGAGACGCAAGGCTGATCACGAACGCACGTTTGTTGAACTTTGTTCGGAGCATATCCATGATAACTAGTCGTACACACATACGGTGCTGAGGAGGACAAGACACACCCAAGACGCACCCAAGACACACCAAGCGCAATGCAAGGGTCGCGCGAAAGCCCTCGAACGTGGATCAGCCTTGGTCCTCGGCGTCTCTCTTCCTCTTCATCTCTTTCGAGACCTTGTGCTGCGCAGCCTCGTGCCTTGCCAATTCGGCGGGCACCTTCGACACCGGGCTCTTGGAGATCTCTGTGTGGCAAGGGGCAATCGTTAGCGTCGAGGTGCATCACACTAGCAAGATGGTGTATGTGCATACCTTGTTTGAGATCGTACCTGCGCGATTGGGCAAGAGACGTGATCAGCACAAGTTCCTTGTGGCGCCGAAGGGGTGATGAAGAAGCAGACGAGCAGATGTGCAAGCACATGCACCCAGTGCCTTTCCAGTACACCCCAGGAGCCAAAGCAAATGAGAAACACGTACATGACTTCGTCATCGTCGTTGGTGAGGAACGTGATTGCCGTTCCTTGCTTGCCAGCACGACCCGTACGACCTGTACAGTGCAAAACAGACGCATGAGCAGGCACCCGCCGGGAAGAAGCACGCTGCACGTACCGATACGGTGCACGTATGCCTCGATCGTGTTCGCCATCTGGTAATTAATGACGAGGCTGACGTCCTGCACGTCGATACCACGACCGGCGAGGTCGGTGGCGACGAGGATGTCCGCGTCGCCTGTCCGCAACGACTGCAGCGCGGCTTCTCGTTGTTCCTGGTTCTTGCCAGAGTGCAATGTCGCGGCGCTCCACTGCATGTGCTAGTGAGATAGAGTCCAAACTGGTCCTGAACGAGCTGCGCTTACCCCTGCCCTGTGAAGATCCTTTGCGACCATGTCCGCGGTCTTCTTCTGGTTGACGAACACGATGATGGGCGGCTGGTACTGGTTGCTGTTGAGGATCTCGATCATGCGTTGCCTGTTTAACATGGTCGTCAGCGCCGCCCGTGCAGAGACTTCCACGTCCAACCCACTTTTTCTTCTCATCTCCGTTGACGAATTCGACCTTCTGCTCCACAGTGTCAACAGCGCGGCCGGCCTCACCGATCGTGATGATGGCAGGCTTCTTGAGGTACTTCTTCGCCAGGCGTTCGACCGGCGGCGGCATCGTCGCGGAGAACAGGGTCGTGACGCGGGTCCGGCCCTTCTTGATCAAAGTTTCGCCGTCGACGTCCATCTGCATGCCTTGGTCCTCGCCCTCCATCGTGTCCGAGGGGAGCTTGTCCAGGATGAAGGTAAGGTCCGCCTCGAAACCGAGGTTGACCATTCGGTCGGCTTCGTCCATGACGATGTACCGACACTGAGACAAGACGATGACATGCCGCTCGATGACATCCTTGAGACGACCAGGTGTAGCGATGATGATCTCGGCACCAGATCGCAGGTTGAACTGTTGTTCTTCAACCGAACGCTGTGTAATGTGACATTAGCGGGCATATAGTACTTGCGTGGTTTTTGGTACGTACACCTCCAACGATGGAAACACAAGTGTAGCCTAGTGGACTAGCAAACTTCTTGGTCTCCGACTCGATTTGCTGCGCGAGTTCACGAGTTGGGGCAAGAATGAGCGCATACGGGCCAAGATGTCTGTTGTCGTCGGTGAAGGGCGGCAGCTTGGAGATGAATGCCAACATCGGAATGACGAAGGCAGCCGTCTTACCGGAACCTACACATCTCGTCAGTACAGGTTGAGAGCTGTTGAGAAAAAAGAGGTACGAACCTGTCTCTGCAATACCGATGATGTCTCGGTTCTGCAAACCAATTGGGATAGCTTGCCGCTGAATGGGCGACGGTTCTTTGTACCCAATGGTCTCAATGATGTCGAGAATCTCCACAGGGATGGTAGACTCTCTCCATGACCGCAGGGGATGTGGGATCTGACCACCTGGGTGAGTTTGAAGTCAGCGGTCGCGTTAACTACGATACAACTAGTTGCATACCTCTTGCAGCAATGCTGAAGTCCTCGCGGAAGATACGCCAGTCGCGCTCCTTCATCTCCTCCAAAGGCTTCTCCGACCAGTGTCTCTCGTCAATACCAGCCTTGGCCGCACGCCGTCTCTCCAGCGGGTCCGCAAGAACCATACCATCCCCACCCTTCCTCCCGGGGACAATCGCCCCACCGCCATCATCCATCCCAGCAATATGTCCACGACCAAACATGACGCCGCCGCCCTGACGCTGGCTGCCCAGCGCCGCGGGAGTCTCGGCATTGTACGTATCGTCCTGCTCGTCCCAGTCGAACACGAACTTGCGGTCGTTCATCTTGCGGATCTTGCGCTTCTTCTTGTCCACGCCGAGGTACCGCGACCGGATCGCTTCGAGGTCGTCTTCGTTCATCGGTGGGGCGTATGGCTCGGACACCTGCTCGATGGGAGAGGTGTGTGTGCCCCCGTTGGATGAGCCAGAGGGCGGAGGAGGCGGAGGCATGGAGGAATTGGGATGTGCAGAGGACGAGGGCCCCGAGTGTGGTGGCTTGTCCCGCCCTGCTCGGGGTCCAGTAGGGACACCTTGGTACGAACCTCCTCGTCGGTCGTCTTGTTGCCTTCTGTCGCGATCCCGGTCACGGTCGCGGTCGCGGTCTCCGCGTCGTCCATAGCGGTCTCTGTCTCTGTCACGATAATCCCTCCCGTACCGGTCATCGTCTGTACATTTAAAATTAGACAGAGGTAAGGGACCTGAAACGAGAAGCACGTACTGCGACCGCCGCCGTCATTGCCATACCGCGACGCACGCTCCCGCTCTCTCTCCTTTTGCCTAATCTCTTCCGCTTCCCGCTCAAGGGCCTCTCTATCTCTCCTCGCGCGTTCTTCTTTCTCTTTCTGCTCCCTTATCTCCTGCTCGCGCTTCTGTATTGCGAGCTGTGCGCGTTGCTCCTTCGTGAGGAACCTGGGCTACAGCACGTCACAAGCAGGTCAAGCAGGTCAGTTATGCCTCCAAATCCATAGCAATGAACGTACGTACCTTCGCAGCTGCCTCCTTCCCCGCTTTCTGCTTCTGCAGAAGGGTCTCGATGGACAGCGGTTCTGACCTCGAAGATGCCATGGCTACTCCGCAGAGGTCGGAGATGGTGATAGTCGTCGAGTAGTAAGCCGAGAACGAGCTCGCACTTGGGGAGCGCGGCCGCAACGAGAACGCGCATTGGAAGGCCACGTGCCGCTGCTACTTACAACCGCATGCCATTTCCGGAAAATCGACGTTCGTTTATACTAGTACTCGCCTTGTACGACCGTTACATAGGTCCACCGTCCTTAGTCTTTTGCCACTCGCGCGCCTTGTAGGTCGCGAACGACGAGCTCGCAGCCACCGCTCTCTCCTGTACGCCTCCTAGTTTCTCTTTCACCACCCCTCGCCATCGGACATCACACTCCCCAAGTCCTTCCGCCATCACAATGTCTAAAATGCACCGCGATCTCGAGGAGCTCCGGTCGCAGTCACCCCGCCCCGAGACGCCTGAGCCAGACTCGCGGCAGGGCAGGCGGAATCCGCCTGAGGCGGGCGTGCAGCTGCTCGACGACGATGGCGCGATTTCCACACAGGTGAGTACTAATAGCTCTCAATGCCACCCGGACGCCGGGAGTCTTCGTGCTGACCGTGAAGCGCAGTTAGAGTCGTGCTTGAAGCACATCTTTGCAAAGTACTGCACGCCGAAGCCGTCCCCGGCGCAGAACAATGGGGAGCTGCTCGAGCCGCCCGAGGGCGCGTACCTGTCCTCCGAGGGCTTGGACGCGTGGGCGAGAGACACGAACGGCGCGCCGTTTGACCAGGCTACCAAGGATGAGCTTTTGGAGTTTATGGATGTCACCGATGACGGTGGCTTGACGTGAGTAACGGACGGCTCCTTGTGGCATTCAGCCAGCTGATCAAGGCACGCGTGTGCAGTTTCAAGGGCTTCATGCAGGTTTACCAGCTGCAGACTGAGAACGATGAGGAGGAGACGTGGAGAGACTTGGTGCGTATTGCGATGCTGTTTGTGGTCACGATCTCGTCTAATTGAGTTGGCCAATTCGCTAGTCTGCACATGGGTTCGACCGGACACTACGGCTCGTAACATCTAGACGGGAGGACGCTGATGCAGACCCTCGAACTCGTTCCGCTGCTGCTCAAGCAACGTACGTTGGCTCACTTCAGAACGGTCCCCCTTATGACTGACACTTCGGCGCACAGTTCGTAGCATCATCCAGCCTTACCCTACCTACATTTGCTATCACTGCGAATTACGCCTAGGGAGGTTCTGTCGACTATCACAATTCACCAGCTTAATTGTGGGGAGTAGACGATACCATTGTCACTTGGGACGATGGCCGTAACGAAGTATACCATGATATTTACGATGACGATGCTGCCCGCAGATATACCCAAGAATGAAGTACAACCGTGTATCCTCTTTGTTATCTGTCTGATCGCCTCACGAGCGGAGTGTTAGCTTCCAAATCTCGACGTCTTCCCACTCGTTCTTATCCCATAATGCTCCAGTCTTCTCGATTGCCTTGGCTAGCTTCTTTTGTGGGATCCGCTCTACTTTGAAGTCCCAACTGTCCTTCGCGTGCGACAGCGCGTAATCTACAAGAGCCGGATCCCTGCGTTCTAGACACAGATAGACAGGAGGGCACCGGACCTCGGGAGACAGGGCTAGAGACGCCTTGCACAAGGCGTGCAGGGTGCGCATTAGGGGCGTGACCAGAGCTGTTGAATAGATGGTATCGGATGTGATGATGAGGTCGAAGGGCGGGCCAAGGATAGAGCCATGCTGTATTGCAGGGTGCTGCTTCTCGGGCTGAGATGAGGCAATAGTACAGGAATGATCCCACCGCCATTGGTCAGGCGGTACGGTCCAGTCGAAGACGCGTACTTGGACAGTGCCCGAGTGCGGAGGGAGCTGAGGAAGGTTGCGAGATATGTTGCCGGAAAGGACGGTGGAAACTACGTCCGGTAGATCCGTCGCGATCACGTCCCAACCCATAGATGCCAAAGCGAGCCTGTAGAGCGGACCGGGGAGCAGACGCGGAGCAAAGAGGGCAGACGGGTCGGACGGAGTCTGAGCGAGGAAGCCGCAGAGAAGACGCACGCGGAGAGGCCGATGCCGCTTCCTAGCTCGATGACCCTAGGGCGTTTCCCATCGGGAGCTAGGGCCGTCGAGCCTGGCGATGACGGAGACCTGTGCTTGAGATTGTCGGCGAGATAGAGGGAGAGACATTGTGCGCCGAGCCAGAGCGCGGTGCCGTTGGATGCGCCGTTGTCAAGCTGGGCGAGGTGGAAGCGGAGGGCACGGAAAGGATAGTCCAAGATGGGGATGTGCTTTGTTTCGTGAGCGGGGCGGAGCGGCGGAGGAGACGCGACGCTGGTGTGGCTCATGGCGAGGGAGAAGAGCAAAGCCAACGCCACGAGGCCCGGCGAGCTGTGACGGAGGCGTATGTGTGACAGGGCGTGACAGCGTCGCCTCGCGCAGAGTTGGTGTGTGCGCTGCAGAGTCTGAGTCTCTCCTCCGCTCACCAGTCCTGCTGCTGCTTTCGCTCGCTCGACTCTCCTCCCGCGCGTCCTCTGCACGCCTTCCGTCCCCCCGCTGCCCTTCTGGCCTGATCCACGACAAGCTGGCTTCCGTTCGCCGCCAGCCGCTGCGTTCCAGCACATGAAGGCGTTATTCAATCGTCTCAACCGCGGCCTCGCCGGCGGCAAGGAGAAAGACAGAGACAAGGACGCCGCCCTCCAGAAGGAAAAGATACCCCAGCTCCCCCCTCTTCCACAGTGGCCTCCAGACCGCGCACCATCCACTACGCCTTCTGTAAATTCTTATAAACCCCTTCCAGAGATCTCCGCACGTCCCCTTCCGCCAATCGCAGAGCCTCCGTCGTCATCTACCGATTCCTCCGTGACTACCACTCCCAATCCCGTTAACCCTCCTCTACCTGTCCCGGACACGAAGGAAAACGTCCCTGTCGCTAATTCTACGCCGCCGCCCCAGCCGTCGCGCCCAGAGCACGACTCCACTGGCCGCAGTTCGCGTAAGAACGCGAATGGGACGAGCACCAATACAGACGCGCAGAAGAAAGTTGCCTTCATATCCCCTCCCCCCNACTCCAGGGCCCAACCAAGATCGCGACCTTCCTGCCGCGGATACGCCTACACCGCCTAACGTAGCCACAAAGTCTACCGTATCACGTTTCCACGCCGCTCATGGCAAGGACTCGCGTGGTTCCACATCGACCGCTGCCTCTTCACGCACAGATGTCGCGTCCACACTCAAGTCCAACAAGGCGGCTTCCACGCGGACTGCAACATCCCCATACCCTGGCAAGAGCTACGGCGGCGAGACTGCGTCACTACACCAGTCGTTGCGCTCCGGCACTCCCTACTCTTCAATGAGCAACACCGGTAGCCGTATCCTTGGTGCACAATCATGGAGTGAAGGTGCAGAGGAGGATCTCGTGTCAAATCTCGGTCAGCGGGAACGTACACGACAAGAGGTTCTTTGGGAGATCGTAGCCAGCGAAGAACGGTTCGTAGTACATCGATACCCGTCACACTGCCATGACACTAAGCATCTTCTAGATACGTGAACGAGTTGTTGAAGATGAAGGAGACGTTCATCGAGCCTCTTTTGCATCCATACGTCTCTTCACCGGTGTCATCACCAACGCCTCTAGACTTCAACGACGACTACACACGTACTGATACCCCCCGGGAGTCGTTAGAGTTCCTGCCCATTGCCGCCCGGTTCCTGGCGTCCCCTACCGGAGAGCGCTCTGAATCTCCTGTGCAAGGAGGTAGCACACCTCCTCGAAAAGACGACAACCACCCGAACATCGATGGAGAGTCTATGGACTCTGCGGAGGAAGACGAAGCGGACGACCGAATGGGCGCAACCTTCCAGTCCTCGCGCCAGAAGACGGTTGCCATGTCCCTAGCGGCCAAGCATAACCACCCACGGTCGCCTTACGGCACTACCGCTGCGCGGTCTGGCCCGAGCAAGTATGGAGTCTCTGTACCTTTCCCTTCAAGGTCACACCAATCGCTGCCGCCTCCGCCAAGGGCAAATATGATGACGTCTTCGACGCAATCCCTCGGGAGGCAGTCGTTCATTGCGGACAGCCATCGTGACAAAGACCATGCGCCGTCGATGAGGACGACGGGGACGGGGACCACGCGTGTGCTGCGGAAGTTTAGGAAGAGCAACCCCGGCACGGATGTACTGATCCACGGTGCAGTGCCTCCGGCGCAGCTCCCAGAGGACCTCAGAAAGTGCCTAGAAGTCATCGAAGACGGGATCCTCGATGGTCACATACGGCTCCATGAGGGTCTGCGAAAAAGGTACGACGAGCAGTATCCTCTCGTCAGGTCTCTCGCGGACGTGTTCGTATCCAACGTGAGTACCAAAGACGGGTAAGCAGTACTTTTCGCATACTGACCGACCGTAGGCACACATTCTGCACGGGTACGCGACATACGTCCTCCACCTCGAGCGTGCGCTCGAACAGGTCGACAATGCGCTCTCGACCGCTAGCGCAAGCAAGAAGCCGAAGAAGCAGGACGCCGACCAATGGCTGAAAATCTGCCAGTACCTCCAGAAGCTCGAGGTCAATGCGTCCGAGAAGGGCGAAACAGGGCTTGCGATTTCGCTCTCGAAGCCTTTCCAGCGGCTGCTCAAATATCCGCTCCTGTTCCAGAACTTGCTCTATCACACGGACCCGAGCACGTTCGAGTATGAGAGCACGCTTCAGATGGTCGCCGAGGTCGAGACGATCGTTCGCAGCATCGAGGACGAGAAGATCCAGAAGGAGGAGCGCGACAAGACGCGCGACGTCTTTGCGCGTATCGAAGGCCTTGACAAGGTCAAACAGCTCATGGTCCCGAAGCCGTCCCGGATCCTTGTCGAAGAGCGGCCGCTGGCAGGTGTCAACCCTGAAGCATCGACGAAACCGTCGACCTCGCCCCCTCCGACGTCCCAAAATCCGAAGAACGTAAAGGGCAAGACATCGTTCAAGCGGCTGAGCGACGTGCTCCAGGCGGGCAATAGCGGTGTCGGCGGCAAGAAGGACCTCTGGCTTGTCGTGTTCAATGACGTCGTACTGCGATGTCAGCGGACAGGCACCACTTCGCTGCCTCTGGTATCTGCAACTAACTCGCGGACGACCTCGCTGCCTGAGCTACAAGGGAAGGCGAAGTACGCCACCACCGGCCGGCGAACTGCGCATACGAAACCGCGGAATTTGTACAAGTTCCTCAAGGTCAGTGGGCGAATAGTGTAATGGTGGCGCAAAGGCTGAGTGCTTCCTGCTTGTTACTGACTAGATCGAGACCTGGGCTATCGGCGACGTTGTGCAACCTCGGGAGGGCGTCATCTCTATGGAAGAGTGAGTGCCACAGTGCTTCTCAGCCACAATCACAGCATTCTCATCGGATTCACATGTGCAGGGTCGCCAAGGCACGACAGCAGGTTCACTCCGGCGTCCAGCCTCGCATCGTCCCGATGCCCGAGGACGACGAAGAAGGCGGAGAGTCGGACGACTCCGACCGCAAGAGCAAGATGAGCTTCTCGTATTGGGGCGCAGACAAGGTCACGCTCCAGAAGCCGGTCGTCAAGCCCAAGATCTCCTCCGCGTCGAACGGCGCGCGTCGTCCTATAGCAGGCGCGACCACAGCCTATGCGCGCGAGTCCTCTGCTAACGCTAAGTTCGGAACCCGTCTCGTCTCCACAGAAGTCCCGCACGCGCCGCGGCCGGCGAGCAGGCGTACACAGGCGACACCCACCGCGCGCAAGATCACGCCGCATTCGGATGAGGGGCACTCCATGAAGGTGACCGTCACCCGTGAACGACCTGGCTGGGACAGCAGCACGCGTGCGATATCGGCGACGCCAGTGCCGAAACGACCCCGCAATGTTTCCCAGACTAGCGCGGCGACCCGGGTAACGACGACGCCTGCGACGGTGACAACGACCAAGAATCTAGGGTCGCCAGCGCCGTCGGAAGACTCGGGGATCGGCTTCATCCGCAACATTGTTACCCAGGACCCGTCATTGAACCGTCTCATACAATAGACACTTCTCTGGCCGCCGTCAACTATGGCTATGTCCTCCACCTCTCCCCTCAATATCGCATACCACTCGCCGCATCACGCCATCATCCTCTGCGCCCACTCTACCCCCTGCCGCGCTGTTGTTCATGCACTTTTACGTTTTTTCACGCTTCTTCTACGGGAATACTTTACGACCAACTCTGTTCCATCTCTACCTATGATCGCGCATACGGGCTGTTTCTATCGCGCTGACACATATGCTGTTGCTGCATCCCTTGTTCACTCTCACTCGCCGTCCTCTACCACTGTCCATTGTCACCGAGTACCCATAGTTGATGATACCGTATCACTCCTTATTTCTTTATTCATGCATGCCGTTTCCCGCTAATTATCCTCCCCCGCGCTGCTCACCCTCGTTGTGCTGTCCATTTATCCACCATCGTCTCCACCAGCATCGTCCGGCCATCCTCTCCTTACACAGATCCCCATACACATGCGTTCTTTCCCACCAATCTCCTGTCCATCCGTCGTCGTCGCAAGATGCAACATACATGCATGGCCTCTTGAGTCTTGGTCCTCGCCTTGTCTCTCTTCTCAGTGATACATCGCTCTGAGCTCTTCCGGCACGACCCCATACAGCATATGCTCTGCTGTTCCCTTCTTCCCTCTGACCTCCAAACACTCACGACGCTCGTTTTTTCCNAATGATCAGCTAAATACGGGTCTAGATTCAACATGTATCAGTGGTACACTTCCAATCGCTTCACTTCTATCTATCTCTACAGCCGAGGACCCGCGCTTGCCCGTACGACCCACACAGAGTATCATCATCACTCGCCATATATCATCTCGTATCATCCCCATTAACTGGGTGGGGCAGTGTACGCGGCCTGGTGTATGCTGACGCTTCGGCCGCTAGGATCAGACGAGCAGCCCCAGTCCGCACGCGGTATCCATCTGGAGCGGTGTGGGTAATTGATGAGCTTCGCGCACTAAAAGGAGAGGGAAAAGTCGTGATTGCACGTACCTGACGACGGTCTCAGCAGCCGCTGGAGGGAACAGGCCTGATGAGATAAGTGCGGGCGCATAGGTCAGATGGACGGTCGTCACGGATGAAGAATGAGGAGATGTGGAGTGGACGTACTGTCGAAGATGTCGCGGATGAAGTAGCCCTCCTTGGTGTCGGGCGTGTTCTCGGGCCAGCGCTCGGCGCGCTTCGCGAACGCCTCGTCAGAGACGACGGATGCGGCGTGGTCCTTCATGCTGCAGGTATGGGAAGGCGAGGAGAAATGTTAGGAACGCGGTGGGAGGATGCGGGATGCGCTCGGAGGATGCGTACCCATCAATCCAGGAGTAGCCAACGCCGTCGGAGAATTGCTCCTTCTGACGCCAGAGGATAGACCGAGGGAGATAAGGCTAGAAAGGGATGCACGAGGTAAGTACAGTGTGGCCATCCGTGTGCGACCTGGCGATGATCATCTCACCTTGCCGTCCGGCGAGCAGTCGAAGGCTTTTCGGAGGATGTACTACAAAGACAGCGAGGTGAGTACAAGGGCGCGCGGACGTAAACCATCACCGCGAGCGGACCTTCTCCATCTTCGGGCAACCGTCAGCGTCGAACTCCTGATCAGAACCCTTGCTGAACATCTTGTCCTTCGGGTCGATGTTCATGGCCACCTCGAGGAACGCCTTGTCCAGGAAGGGCACGCGCGCCTCCAGACCCCAGGCCATCGTCGACCTGCCCCCATTAGCCGTGCGTACGGAGGAAATCCGTTGGCTGCACTCACTTGTTGGCACGGAGACAATCTGCGGTGTGCAGGTTCTTCACGCGCTTCACGCATTCCTGGTGGAATGACTTCGGGTCGGGCGCGGCATGGAAGTATAGGTAGCCTGCACCGTCCTGTTAGGGACCGAGTAAAGTAGCAATGATGATGATACTGACCGCCAAAGATCTCGTCACTGCCTTCGCCACTGAGGACCATCTTTACGCCCATGGCCTTGATCTTCCGGCTGAGAAGATACATGGGCGTGCTCGCACGGACGGTGGTGACATCGAACGTCTCAAGGTGGTAGATGACGTCGGGAATCGCATCGAGACCTTCCTGGACGGTGAACGTATACTCGTGGTGGACGGTGCCCAGGAAATGCGCCGCCTTTCGGGCGGCCAGCAGGTCAGGCGAGTTCTCGAGGCCAATGGAGAACGAGTGCAACTGAGGCCAGGACGTAATGGTCGCTGCAAGCGATGTGAGATGGCCGTCCCCGAGGACATGGATCTACCGGGAATGAAACGCACCCGTCTCGTCGACGTCGCCCTCGCGAGGAGACGGCGGGCCGCTCCTCGCCTCGGCGAGCTTCCTTTTCCTGGCCTCCGCCTGGGCCTGGGCGACCTTCTCCGTCTCGCGCGCGGCGATAGAAGCGATGAGGCTGCTGTCCAGACCGCCGCTAAGGAGCACGCCGTACGGCACCTCGGACATGAGCCGTTTCCTCACGGCATCCTCGAGGGTCTCGCGCAGAAGCGTCAGGTCAGCGGGCGTGGTGGGGATGACCGCCTCCGGGCCGTCGAGGTCGCCGTTCCACCATGAGGGGTGGTAGTACCGCGTCGTCGTCTGGTCGCGGCTGTCGTAGACGTGCCCGGGTGGGAAAGAGATGATTTTGTCGCAGAGGTCGGTGAGCGCTTTAAGCTCGGACGCGAAGAAAGTCGCGCCGGGCCGCTGTGAGTGCCACCCCTGGTAGAGGGTGGTGATGCCGATGGGGTCGCGTGCGGCGATGACACGAGAGGGCGTGACGGACTCGTCCAGGAGGACGAAGGAGAACATGCCATCGAGACGGTCGCACAAGTCCTTGTCCAATTCTTGATACTGTACGCCCACACCCTCTCGAGTCAGAATGTTGCGCGCCAAGAAACCAGCAGAAATACGCGTACCAGGGGGATGATGACTTCGCAATCTGAGTGGGTCTTGAATTTGTACGGCTGCTTCAGGCTGGAACGCAGCTTTGTGTGGTTGTAGATCTCGCCGTTGACGGCAAGGATGATCTTTCCATCGGTGCTCACGAGGGGCTGCGCGCCGGTGTCTAGTACACAGTCAATTTCCAGATTGCGCACTCGAAGACGTCTTCACTTACCAACGCCGACGATGGCAAGACGTTCGTGGGCGAGGATGGTCTGCTTGCCGCTGTAGCACCCGGACCAGTCAGGACCGCGATGGCGAATTTTCTTCGAGCAAGCAATGAGACGAGGCCGCTCCGCGGCGGGGTTGTCGATGCCGTGCGCGATCACGATGCCACACATGTTTGCGAGGGGCCCTCTGGGTCAAACGGCGGGTAGTCGAGGCAGGTGGTGGTTGTGGTGAAGATGGCAGCACCGACTGCTCTGGAGGCCTGCGAGAAAGTGACTGGGGCAATGACTCGGAACGGCCAGTTTATCAACTTTTCCGAGATATCTTGCATTGAAGCTTGGCACTAAGCGGGGGCAGCGTATACAAATATCGCCCAGATTAGATAACCCCGCCCTGATCTATATTACCCCGCCCGATCCAGATCGAGGCCGATCCATCCTGCGCTTCTTTCCGAGCCTCCGTCTCCGAGCTCTGGTCATCCTCTGCTCCCTTTCACCGACAAACCAACGGTCTTCAGCATAATCGTCTTGTGAATGATACGTGGCAGGAGTCACATCCACCGCATAGGCAAAATATGCATTGGCATAGATACCGACCGCAACCTAAAAGTATACCACATGGACGATCATAGCAATGATATTTTCCGACTCAACCCCTTGACTGATCAGGCGGACAGAGGATGCCTTCGGAACTTATACTACAGGTACAGGGGAACCATGACTTTCGTAGCATACTCTTTCACGTTCATCCCCAGAGGTGCAACACTTTCTCGGGGTCGACGTCGTCTCTGTAACGTCCGCCCTTCACCGTGTGTTTAGCCAGTATCTCGTCGATCTCGGCCAAGTCAGCCTCGGTCAACTCGACGTCGCCCGCAGCAATATTCTCCAGGTTACGTTTCTTGCTCCTATGGCGAAGGTAAATCAATGCCTTGAAGCCTCGCATACAAGTCTCGTGACAGAACTCACGAAGATCCTGGGAGCGGAATGACATGCGAGCCGCGTGAAGCGACCCAAGCAATGCTTAGCTGTGCTGGGGTAACATTCTTCTTAGCCGCGATAGCCTTTACCGAGTCCACGATGGCCATATTGTGCTTGAAGTTCTGTCGCAATAGTCAGCCTCTATGGATCGCACTGAACGAGATACAAGGGACGAACCTCCTCCTGGAAACGGGAGAAGTGGCGGCGCATGTCGTGCTCTGAAAGAGAGATGGTTGAGAAGTTTGAAGGCAAAAGTAAGGCATAATCGTGCTCACCAGGCAGGTCCTGCGGGCTCTTGATCGTACCAGTGAGGAATCCACGCCCGAGTGGTCTGCAGTCATTTTCAGTGAACGAACTGGCATGGATATAGTCCTATGGAATGAGCTCACGAATAGGCGACAACGGCAATTCCAAGCTCCTTCGCAGTTTCAATGACTATCGTCGCGGTCAGATTGAGTACTCGACTAAACGTTGTCATGTACGCACCCTTCTTCGTCTCCTCTTCATAAGACCACAAGCTGACTTCGATCTCAACAGCCGCAATCGGGTGCACCTGCGGTGATTCAGTATTCCGATTACTCACATTGTAACGCGTGGCTAATGCGACTCACAGCGTTCCCCCTCCTGAGGGTTGCGGCACTGCACTCGGACATGCCGATGTGGTCGAATTTGCCCTCGTTCTTCAATTCGACGAGGGTCTTGATCGCGTCCTCGACCGGAACGTTCTTCGCCACACGAGCACATTCGAACAGGTCCACGCGCTTTGTGCCACGGAGGGCAGCGTTGATTGCGTCGACGCTACGCCTGAGGTTTTCCGGCCTGCAAGGTGCTCAAAGTCAGCTCGCATGTCGACTCAACAGCTGCAAAAGCGCAGGTGCTACGTACGATGCATCCGGGATCAAGGTGCCCTCTTTGGTACCTCCCTGCAAGCAATGCGTCAGTGCCGGCCTCGCATAAATTAATGACACTCTGTCTCACCTTGACTGACAGGAACGTCCGTTCCGCATACTCGGGGTACTTCTCGTAGAAGCGAGCGAGCAGCTCGAGGTTCGCAGTGGATTGGTTGGGCCCGTAGAATTCGCCTGGATATCGAAAGTATTTATATCAGCATGCGAAGGTCGCGCTGTATAAATCAGCCACCAGATACTGACCGCTGTTAAGGAACATCTTCACGCCAGGAGGCATGGCGTCGACACCGGCCTTGATGGCCTCGAAGGCTTCCTCGTCAGGAAGGGGATGGTTAGGGTCCCGCCATCTGTAGGTGGCCGACGTGAGTTGTGCCGATACCAACAATACAATGTGGGCACGAACGTCATCATCATCAAGCCATGCTGCGAATATGCGTTAGGATCAACGTCTACCCGACGTCCAGTGTATGAACGCGACTTACAGCCACTTTTCCGACGGTGACATCAGAGGCAGTGCCTCCGAGCTTTGCAGTCTTCACTACAACCATGATGGGAGATGAACGGATATTGAGTGATGAAGGAGTTTCTGAAGTGCTGTTGGGGAATGCAAGGGAGAACGAAGCGTGTCGAGCCGTGGACGACGAGCTCTCTATTTATGCGGCGGGCTGCAGCCCAATGATCGTTCACAAGGCACAGAATCCACGGGTAAGTTATGTCATAGTCGAGATCGGTTGCCCACTTTGGTTGCAATAGGCCATGTCTCCCTTCGAGAACTTGTCTTCCATACCAGTCCTAGCCCAACCCTCCGATCGGCGAACGCTGCTCAGTCTGCAGCTGCAAGCGCAATGTGCGGCCCCTCGGGATTTCATGTGGGTCGCCCATGCAGAGTGTACGCGTACTGCTACGGCAGGCGGGTGACCCACCGATGCCTTGGGAATCCTGTAAGCGGGAACACCGCACGTACTTATTTTCCATGTACGATCCCGCCTGAGCATACAACAGCATCGACATGGGCGTACGTAGGCCTCTGAATCGGGCTGCCGATGTTGATGATAACTGATGAATGATAACGCCTCGAGTGAATGTAGGCGAACAGAGAGCTTGTGATACTAGACGGGCATGTAAGAAGTTCAGGAAAGTACGTGCTTCGCATGTTCTCCTTGCCATTGTATCATCTCGACTCGTGATTCAGTGGCGACCGCCTGGGATGTGTACTTACCACTTCACTGCTGATGGCGCATCCAAGCTTGCTGGCGTATACCGCCATGCTCATGACCAGAACGAGGATGAACCGAGGACGATACTCATGGTGCGGCGAAGCAACGGGTGCGACTCCACAACTGGTGGTGGTGGCAGTGGGGAATGCGGCCGAGGGCGCCAACCTGGGAAGGAGGCGGTCAGTAGCACGTGGGCCGGCTCGGCGGTCCCAGACTGGGGCCCTGGAAGGAATCCTATCCTCGAGTCCTCCATTGCGGCGGTTGTGGCCACCTTGTTCCACCGCGACCACTCCCACCTCCTTCTCTTCTTCCTGCCGCTCTTCCCCCTCTTGACGCAGATACCCGGTCTGGAATCATGCAGCGCGACAAGCTTGCAGCGTACAGGGTGCGTTCGCGATCCCGTTCAAGCCCGTCTCGCGCCACGGTTCAGAGTCCGAGGCTGACCGCGCTTCGTGCTAGCACAGGCTCGCCAGCAGCAGCAACAGCAGCAAGGTCAAGCTGGACAGGCTCATGAGATGACAACCGTCGGCGGTGGGGCATACGTGCCCCCTACATCCCCGCAGGCCGAGAATGGTGCTGGGAATGGGAGCACAGATCCCATGGCGAACTTCTATAGCGAGGTACGTGTGGCGCACATTCTCCTTGCGAGTCCTACCCCTCTGGTGGAAGATGCGCGTACTCGCATGGATGATACTCAAATCCATTGGTACGCTGGTCTAGGTCACGTCCATCCAGGATGGCATTGCGCAGTTCAGCAGCAACGTTTCCCGCATCGCCGACCTGCATTCTCGCACGCTCAACAGCACAGACGAGGGCGCCAGCCGCCAGAACGAGGCGCTTCTGGACGACCTGGTCGGGCAGACGCGTCAGCTGAGCAATGACCTGAAGCAGAGGATACAGGCCCTCGCGTCCTACCCTGTCACCCGCGCCCAGGATCAGACCATCCGCAAGAACCAGGTCGGTCTCGCTGAATTCATGCTGTCGTGACCGCTCGCTCAATGCAGACCTAATTTGACAGACTGGCCTCCTACGCCAGAAGTTCATCGAGGTGCTGCAGAATTACCAGGGGGTAGAGAGGGACTACCGGGCCAAGTACAGGCAGAGAGTGGAGAGACAATTCAGGATTGGTAAGTCCTGTTGTACTGTCGCAGCATGGACGCTCCCTTATTAGATCTTCTCAGTCAAACCCGATGCTACTCCTGAGGAGGTGGCAGCGGTGGTGGACGATGCTGAAGGGGGTGCACAAATCTTTACCCAAGCGGTATGTCGTTCTGTCACGTCCTCTCGATTTGCCCCCTCATCACACTCCGGCAGCTTTCATCATCAACACGCTATGGCGAGTCGCGGATGGCCTACAGGGAGGTGCAGGATCGGCACAACGATATCAAGAAGATTGAACGCACCCTTGAGGAACTGACGCAACTGTTCAACGATGTGAGCACAGGCATACTGCGCACTTACAACGCGCAGCCTCTAACTCATGTTGCGTTGGCAGATGGCTGTACTGGTGGCGCAGCAAGACGAGGCTCTCGACCGAATTCAATCAAGAGCTCAAAGTGTAGAAGGCCATACAGGCGCTGGGTACGTCCTCCACTCTAGTTGAACGTCTCCATCGAGACCAACACCCCTTTCAGCCTGAAAAATACAGAAATCGCGGTGGAACATGCTCGTTCGGCCAGGCGCAAGCGCTGGATCTGCTTCGGCCTCTTCGTGGCTATCATCGCCATCCTCGCGCTCATCCTCGGCCTCTACTTTGGCCTGCGCAACGGCGGCAGCAAGTAGCCTGGCCAAGCCTAGTCATTGGGGGGTTCGACGGGTCCCACAACCGTGTTATGCGATTGGACGATTCTCACGAGACGTAGCTCAGCTTGCGACGATGACGGCCCTCGCGCGTGTCGCGAGGGCGGACGCTTTCTCAGATGATGACACGACGCATCGCGCTCTACTACATGTTCCATCTACTATACCACTTGCTGTACTTTTCCTTCTTCCTTGCTTAATCGTAATCAGGCACGTAGCTCCTGCGTCTACAACCCTCAGCATCTTGGTGGGCGCCGTGCGAGCGACCCTGAGCTCCCACTCGTCGCAGCACCCCGCGCGACGCTGCGTCCGCGGTCAGACTTGGGTGGCCGTATGCTTTACCAGACCCAATCCGTGCATTCGTGCGCTCGATCCGTAGTCCTTTCCCCACATCGCGCTTCTGCGATCCCACTGCTGCCACCTGCCGCATGCCAGTGCCCGTCGAGTCAGACGCATGCCTATACTAATAGTAGACCCTACGCCTTGGGTCCGATGGCGGCGGCACGGCGTGCGCTTTTGGCATTTGCGTCACGGTCTTTCTCTCACTTCGCTCACCTCCGAGTACATAATCAGCAGCATCTCGTCCCGGCTCCTGAGGCCTGAGCGCTGAGCCCCGAATATCTGACCGGCCATGGCGAGCGAATTCAAGCTGCCCGCGAGCGAAGACCCGATGCGCAAGTTCAGGGACGAGTTCGTCATCCCGACGTTCCGCCAGATGAAGGCGAGCGCGGTCCCAGCGGAGATGGGTGCGTCGCCCTCAGCCTTGTCACTCTAAATCTGACTTTGCTCACACACACACACACATTCTCTCTCTGTCTCTCCGATGTCGGCATCGTATGTCCTACGCTACGCCATGACGGCGCGCAGCGGACGAGCCGTGCACGTATCTGTGCGGGAACTCGCTCGGGCTGCTCGCGAAGCGCTCGAAGAAGCTGGTCGAGGAGGAGCTAGAGGTCTGGGGGACGAGGTGCGCCAGGCTCGCTTTGCTGCTTTTGCAGAGAGATCTAGAGGAGAGGCTAATGCGTGTGCTACGGTACTGGTAGAGCGGTGGAAGGCCACTTCGACCACCCGCTGGGGCGCAGCTGGATGTACATCGCTGATACGGTGCATCCGTACCTGGCGGATCTTGTCGGTGCGTCTCTTTGGTCATGAAATGACGGAAAGACGAGAAGCTGAACGTGTAGGGGGCAGGGGCTAAGGAATCCGAGGTCGCGTGCATGGGCACGCTGACGGCCAACCTTCACTTGATGCTCAATGCCTTCTACAAGCCCACGCACGAGCGGTACAAAATCCTCCGCGAGGCGAAGGCCTTCCCATCAGACGAGGTGAGCACCTCCCCATACCTCTGTGCTGCTGCTGTCAGTACACCTGTGTGCTGATCAACGSCCCCCCCCTCCCCGCCCNAGTATGCGTTTGCGACCCAAGTCAGCGCGCGGGGCTTCGANCCCGGACGACGCCGTCATCGCGCTCGCGCCGCGCCCAGGAGAGCACACCCTCCGGACGGAAGACATCCTGAGCACGATCGAGCGCGAGGGCGCGAGCATCGCGCTCGTCCTGTTCAGCGGCGTCCAGTTCTACACCGGCCAGTGGTTCGCGATGAAGGAGATCACCGCGGCGGCGAAGGCGCAGGTCAGTAGCTTCTCTCCCGGACACCCGCAAAATACTATGGGATGCTGACGCTTCGTCGTGGGACAGGGCTGCATGTGTGGCTGGGACCTCGCGCACGCGGTGGGCAACGTCCCCCTCTCTCTACACGACTGGGGCGTGGACTTTGCGGTATGGTGCACGTACAAGTATCTCAACTCTGGCCCCGGAGGAATCGGCGGGCTCTTCCTGCACGACCGCTGGGCAGACTTGCCCGTCCCGTAAGTATGGATTCTCTCGATAGAATCCACCGTAACCCGACATCCACGAGCTCATCCTCTACCCTATTTCACCTCCAATCCACAGCGAAGCAGGCTGGTGGGGCCACGACCCCGCGACGCGCTTCGACATGCCCCCGCGCTTCCAAGCGATCCGCGGCGCGCAAGGCTTCCAGCAATCCAACCCCTCCGTGCTCGCGACCGTCTCCCTGCTCGGCGCGCTCCAAGTGCTCTCCGCCGCCGGCGGGATCCGCGCCGTGCGCGCGCGCTCCGAGCGCCTCACGGGCCACCTCTTCGCGCTCCTGCGGCAGAGCCGGTTCTACGCCGCGCCCGGGGACGCGTTCGACGCTGACGCTGGGCGGACGGNCGCTCGGGGTGACGGTGATCACGCCGGAGGACGCGCGCGAGCGCGGGGCGCAGCTCTCGCTGGTGTTCCTCCCGACGGGGAGGGGCGTGATGCCGAGGGTGCTGCAGGGCCTCGAGGCGCGGGGCGTCGTGGGCGACTCGCGCAAGCCGGATGTGATTAGGCTTGCGCCTGTTGCGCTGTATAATACGTTTGAGGACGTTGAGAGGGCGGTGCGGGTGCTCGAGGAGGTCTTGGAGGAGGTGGAGAAGGAAGGTCTGCCGGTGCAGGCGTAAGAGGGTACAAATGGGTGTTTGGGGCTGGTTTGAACATGTGTAGAAGCAAACAGTGAATGTACGTTCTTGGTATCTCGATGTATCGTTGCGCACGCAATGTATGAATGTTGACCGTCATCTCGTTGGCTGTGATCATTCGCTAAACACTCATGAAGGACTGAGCGTATCTGGTGCAGAATCACCGACCACCAGCGAAGCACGGTCTGCACGTTCTTCATCGTCACTGCCCGAGGCACTGCTACCACCCTCTTCTCGTCCCTTCTCATTCTCCTTGTACCAATTCCACTCTGCAAATACCAACGTCCATCAGCACACGCCCACAGCAGCCAGCCAGCCAAACACAGCGCTCACCTACGACCTCCGGGACCTGCCCCTCCCTCCGATTAAACCACGCACAATGCTCGATGCCCTCCAAGAGCTCAAACACGAGCCTCCCCGAGCCAAACACGTACCTTCCCAGCTTGTACACGATCTCGAGCCGCGGGAGCTCCGCGGCGATCCCGATCTCGAGCGTCGACACCACATGCGAGGTGCGCGTCACCTCGCCCCACGCCCTCCCTCTCCCTCTCCCTCTCCCTTGCGCCAGGCCGCCGAGCACCTCGCCCGCCGCGCGCTCCACCGCGTCCGCATACACCTCCCTCAGGCGATGTAACTCCCCCTCATCGTCCACCCCGCAGTGCGCCTGCGCGCGGTACCCCGCCCACGCGAACGGGTCCCAGTCGACGGTGAGCCACATCGGGAGCGTGAGCGCGCCGAGCTGGCGGGGCGCNGCTGCGACGCCGTCCCAGTCGACGAGCGCGCAGACGGCGCTCCGGAGGCGGGGTCGAGGAAGACGTTTTGGGCGTCGAAGTCGGGGTGGCAGAGCGTGAAGGGCGCGCGGTCGTATGCGCGTGCGGGGAGCGCGGAGATGAGGAGGGCGAGGAAGGCGAGGAGGGGGTCGTCGTTGTGCGGGGGTGANTTTGGGCGGGCTCTGGGGTAGTGTTGGGGTTGGCGTGGTTGGCGAGATGGGGTCGGGNTACGCGGGCGGCGCCGCACCGCGGCGAGGAGGGCGGAGAGGTAGGCGTGCGTGGAGGTGAACGGGCCACGGTCCTCCTCCCCTTCCATACCCGCGTCCTCAGGTTCAGACGCGTCCCCGAGGAGAGAGGGAAAGGCGACGACGCTCGGCGGCGCGTCGGGCGGCGCACCGGCAGGAGGGTCCTCCAGGCACCCAATGCTGTCGAACTCGAGCCTGGCAAGGTCGACCATGTGCCGCGCGAGCGACTCGAGCGTGCGCTCGCGCGTCCGGCCGTCCGTCCACCACCCGGGATCGTTCCAGACGTCGACCAGCCTCGTCCCGTGTACGAAGTCGCATATCGTGTACGGGAGCCCGAGCGGGTTCTCCTTCTCCTCCTCCTCACGCTTGGGATAAGGGTCGGGGTTGGGGTTGGGAGTGCATGCGAAGGCGTGGATGCGCGGGACGGGCACGGCGGTGCGCGCGCGGATGTACCGCTGCGCGACGATGTCGTGGTGCATCTGCTGCGAGGCGCGGGTAGACCAGGATCCGGATCCGGAGGCGAAGGGGATGCGGATGACCCAGTGCGTGCCGTCGGAGAAGCGGAGCTCGTGGAGGACGTTGGAGCCGCCTTGTGCGAGGAAGCTCACAGTGCATGTGAGGTCGGGTGCGGCTGAGCTGCTGTCGGCGTCGAGGTTGGTAGAGGCGAGGATCTGAGAGCGCCGCGTACTGAGAGCCAGGGATTGGATGGCGCCGAGGTCGAGCGATGCGATGAAGGCTTCGCGATCTGCTGAGCAGTCGCAGCTAGAGGACGACGAGGTGGATCGGGGTCCCGATTGAGGATGGCTCATGTCGGGCAGCCTCCGTGCTCTATGCAACTAGACAGTGGGCGGATGTTAGCACACAATGCTTGGCCGTACAAATATATGTCTGACGTACTTACTCTTCTCGAGAGCTCGCCTTTGTTCAGTGTTGCTCTGATACTTGTATGTTCGGGCTACCTTCAGCGGCACCGAGGGTTGTTGACTATGCCGTGCTTGGCTGTTCGCTCCCACTCACCTCAGCTCACGCGGGACTTCAAATACACAACGTCATCCCGCACACACGAGGCAGACCATCCTAGCTGCGATGTGAGTTCGCACTTGTTACCTTCGGTAGCCTGGGTTTGGCCGACTTTCTCAAGCATATCGCTTGCATGATAGATGGAGTCGAGAGGTGCAGGTATGGATTGCAGCATGGTATCGATACAGATCGTAGCAGCCTGTTGAGAAGCATGAATACAAACATCCTCTGGTTTGGTTTGCTGTCGGTACCGAAGGTACGACGGTATGCCGGGGAAGGTGGAGTATGTGGACGCCACAACGATCGAAGACTGATAGAGTGGAATGCTGTACAGGGCGGGCGTGTACATTGTCGATCAGCGTCCGACATGGACGAATGAACACCGATATCGCAACTAGGATGGGAAGTCGGTGGACGATTGGATGTCCTGGGCAACAAAGTCGGCGACGATGCGCGGGTATACGGTGCCCTTGAGCAGCTCGTTGTGTTCTTCCTGGATCTCGTCAAAGTTCTTTTGGACCATAGGACGCGGCCCCGGAGGAACCTGGCTGGCGAGGGCCGAGAGATGGGAGAACATGGTGTCGCTCTGGAGCTGGTCTACGAGGCTGTCTCCCTTGGAGTGGATGATGAGCCAACGGATGTGGTCTGCGCCGGGGCGGAGGGAGTAAGACGTAACATTGACGTCTGGGTAGGCGTCATGGTCGCCAAAGGCCGGGGCGATGAACCACTGCTTGTAATTGGGGAAGGAGCGAAGGAGAGCGTCGATGTCGTAAATACCCTCCGAAAGGACGATGCCGCGAGTAAGGGCGATGAGCTGCGGGGAGGGCGTCAGGAGAGGGAAGGGAGATGCGAGGTAGATGGAGGCGAGGATGTGTGCGGAGCAGCTGTGGCCGAGGACGTAGATTGCAGAAGGGGGCGGCTGCGGACCGGAGCCAGAGAGGAGGAAGTGGAGAGAGCGGAGGACATCGTCGGCGTGGGAGGGATGGCGGATGGGGCAGTCGGGGGAGGTGAGGCGGTAGTTTGGCACAGCGACTGCACAGCCTGTGAGCGAGAGGAGCGTACGGGCGAGGTCTGCGTGGTCCGCCTTGTCTTCGCTGTGGGTGCGCAGTGAGGATGGCTGTATGCGCAGTAGGAGGAGTGGACGTACGAGCGCCAAGCCCCCGCCGTGGACGAAGACGATGAGAGCCTGCTGCTGCTTGTGGGTGGCTGGAGGGGCGTAGTAGTCGAGCTTGTGCAGCGCCCCGGGTCCATAGGCGACCTCCATGCTGAGCGTATGACGGTCGGAGTGTCTCGCCGTCGTCGTGGTTTGACGCAGAGCTGTGACGTCATCTCGGCCATCTCAATCGTTTATAACCCAGCTGCCCCCGCGCTGCCTTCCACCCCCACTCCATCCATCTCCTTCTCTCATCCACAATGCCCTTCACCGGTTCCGACATCTGCAAGGTGCGTTCTCCCTCCTCGCTTCATACGTATGCTCGCATGTACTCAACTTCCCGCCTAGATCATGTATGTACCTCTGAATTCGCCACAGTTGGCATTGTGAACGTTTCCTGACACTCCATGCCACAGCTTCGCCATCCTGCTCCCCCCTCTGGGAGTATTCCTTGAGCGTGGCTGCAACGCCGATTTCTTCATCAACATCCTTCTGGTGAGCTCTTCCCATTACTGCGCTACCCCGCAGTTACTGACTGCGTCCCGCCAGACAATCCTGGGTTACATGTGCGTTCCATTCGTATCATCACCCTCCGATCCCGGCCGTTGCTGACATATCCTCCCAGTCCCGGTATCATCCACGCCCTTTACATCATCCTCAAGTACTAGTCGCGCGCGCCCCCGACGCGCCTCCTTTGCTTCGGCGGCGTTCTGCCTGCAGCGCGACACACATGCCGGTTACGACTTGCTCACGATCGTTCGGACGGAACCTGTACTATCCGAGGACCCTATAATTCGTACTATCTACTGGCGCTGTAGTAGATGTTGTGTCTTCTTACGTTCGACCTTGTAATTGATACCCTTCCATGCGCATGCCAAGGGGATTTCCACGAGTCCCAGACTGTCGTCGCGATCATATGCGCGCGCCGCACTCTTCTGGCTATTAGCGATGGATAGAATTATAGCTCGCCTCCATCTCAGCTGACGCAGAGCATTCAAATGTGTAAGCTACAGATTCTGATTCGTCTACCGATGCTCGTACAACATGTAGATGTGCAACTTCCAACTTCTGACTTCTGCGCAATTCCTTTCGCCTCCGACGTGTAGCATGTGCGACGAGACAGGGTCCACCAGCCCGAGCCCTCCTAGCCCTCCTTTACGTCCTCGAGCTCCCACCGCCCCGACTTGGCATGAGAGGCAGCCAGCGCGGTTAGGCAGGTGCGCACCCGTACGGCAGATGCGTCTCCCTATTTCCCTAGGGTTCCCCCCTCCCCTCCTTCGCCACTGACGGAAGCACCGAGGGGGCCACAGGAGTAAGTAAGCTCGAGGGAGCTTAGAGGGCCTCCTGAGGACCGTGGTGGTGGCTGGTTAGCTGGCGTGTGTCATGCCGCCGCAGGAGCGGCGCTGGCGACTGCAGCTGACTTGGCGGGCGGTTCGCTCCCGCTGGAGCCGGACGCCTCCTCCTCCTCTTCGCTGCCGTCGTCGCTGCTGTTGCTGGCATCGCGAGCTGCCGAAGAGGCCTTTGCCGGAGGGGCGGGGGCTGCCGGCGCGGATGGCTTCGAAGCAGGGACAGGAGCGCTGCCGTCCTCGCTCTCGCTCTCGTCTTCGCTGTCCTCGTCCTCGTCTTCGTCTTCTTCCTCGCTCGAGCTCTCCTGCTTCGCGGCAGGCTTCACAGGAGCACGCGCCCCGCTCTTCTGCTCCGGTCGCCCGTCCTCGCTCTCCTCCTCGCTCTCACTCTCGCTATCGCTCGCCAGCTGCTCGATCATCTTCGCGCCCACAGCCCAGCACCTCCGCACGCCCTCCACGAGCGGGGAGCCCGGCTTGAGCCCCTCGCCGCGGGCCGCCGGCGAGGCGTGCCACGCGCGGATGTCGTCCTCGTCGACGAGGTCCTGCTGGTAGAACGCGGCGAGGAGCTGCGCGAAGAGCGCCTGGCGCGGGCCGGCCTGCGCGCAGTGGTACTGGAGCGCCTCGAGCGTCTCGACGGGGTCGACGCCGCCGATCTGGTCGACGAGCGGGCCCCAGCGGCGGACGAAGCGCGCGATCTCCGCGCGCTGCGCGGCGGGGTCGCCCGGGGGCGCGAGGGGCACGCGGTCGACGATCGCGCCGACGACGGCCTCGCGCACGCGCCGCAGGGGCACGTTGGACGCCATGCGGAGCGTCTTGAGCTCGACGGCGGCGTTCTCGACCGAGTGGCCCTCGGCGAAGGCGCGCTCGAGCGACTGCGCGACTTCGGACCGGAACTCGGTCTCGGCGGCGGCGGAGGAGAGGGTGTGGATCGCGGAGGTCTGCGCGGTCGGGTCGGAGAGCGAGAGCGAGAGAGAGGGCCCGGAGACGGAGGTCATGGACGACGCGCGCGAGCGCATCGAGTACGACGACTCGGTGTCGCTGCCGTCGTCGTCCGTCGTCGAGCCTTCGTCTGAGAGCTCGAGATCGGAGGCAGAGTCGCCTGGATGGAGTTGAAGTGAGTAGTTGCAGAGGGAACGGTCATGATGAAAAGCATACCTAGACGCATGAGACGCTGGTTGTTATACGACTCTCTATCGTCTAGCTCTTCCTCCTCGTCAGGAGACCCTTGCGGCCAAAGGAGCGCGTTCGAACCCTCGCCCAGGATATCCTTGGCCTCATCTTGGTCTGCAAAAGGTGGTTGAGCGGCTGGCCATGCTATAGACTGAATTGTAAAATACGCACTCGCTTCGACCTCGTCCAAATCCGAGTCTTCCTCGTCCTCATCATCCGCATCCTCCCCATTTTCAGCCCTTAGCGCCTCACGCGTTCTCGAGACACGCTCAAATCGGCGCAGCTTCGCTTCCTCCCCAATGACGACCCCATCCGCGATGAGACATCCTCTTGGGATTCGACAGCGGTCGCCCAAGCGAACGCGCGCCCCGACTATACTGCCCTCGACGACGCAGCCCGCGCCGACGTGCGTGTCGTCGAAGATGTACGCGTCGCGGAGGACGNNCCGGGCNNGNATGGTGCAGCGCTGGCCGATGACGGAGGAGTGCACGGACGCCCCAGCCTCGATCGTAGTATGCGCGCCGATGAGCGTGTTGTTGCCGATCTTACATGTCCTGCACTTACAATGAGCCACCGATTCGATGTTGATGTTTAGGTATGCTGCGCTTACCTCGAGAGCACGACAGAGTTGTCTTTTGCGATGTACTTGTTGCCCCGCAAGTGTTCGTAGGCGTGCCCGCCGGGATGGTTGTCGTCCGGTACAAGCGGGAACGTCCATCTTGCCAGGATGTCCTTGCTACAGAAGATCACAATAAGCCGTCAGCTCCCACATAAATACGCCGGGACGACTTCGTACCTGATAGAATCATAGCTGCGAGTGTCGGCCACGCGAGCAGCATACCCGTCTTTTGCGACGTAGCAATAGATGTTCTTCATAAGTAGGTCCGACGTGAGCACGCCGTACACAAAGTCTCTCCGGATGTCCCCATAATCGAAGTTATCCTGGAACAATGAGGGTACCTATGCCACCACGCACACATTTCAGTATTTCGCCGACTCTTGCAGACAAGGCAAGAGGAAAAATGCCTACCTCGACGGAGCAGACGTCAATATGGCAGTCGATGAGGTCGTTGCGGATCTCGACCTCCGGGTGCTCTGCGAGCACTTCGCGGGGGATCTTGACGAGTGGCGTCGGAGGGTAGCCGATGACCGGCTCGTAATGCAGGCACTCGGAGGTATTGGGATCGAGCACGAACACGCCCGACTCGCCTCTTGACCTGCACACACCCGAAACGCCGCACGGCGTCCGCCTGTCAGCCCGCCGCACACAACCAAGCTAGAAGCGACCGACAAGGGGGGNAAAGCGCCCCCAACACGGAAGCCGACTAAGAGAGCACGCACCTCGTCCTATGCGCCGCGCCGCTCTCCTTCACCACCATGGTCATGATCGCGTCCTTGTTCGTCCTCCGGCGCTCCTTGTGCGCGCGCACGACCTCGTCGATGCGCACGTTACTGACTAGGTCGCCCGTGACGAGGACAAAGTCGGACGTGATGATCCCGTGCGTGTAGATGTCCCGCATCGCGTCCCCCGGCGAGAACGTCTCCTTCGCGGTCACGATCGGCACGATCTTCAGCCCCGAGCTCGGTTTCGACCATTTGGAATCCCTGTGCACGCGCGAGACGGGGAGGGTACGAGCGCGCGAATGCGAGTGCCGGAGCGGGTAAGTGGTCGGGGCCGGACGTGGGGATGTACCGGACGTTGAATGGGGGGATAGGCAGGCGCGGAACGGCAGCAAGACGGAAGAGAAGACGACGGGCGGAGTGTGTCAGAACGGGGATGTACGAGAAGGGCTGAGCAAGTGCGGGCGTACCGTATAGCGGCCTTGACCTGGTCGGCATACGACCTGCAAATCACGAAAATCTCCTGCACGCCAGCAAGCGCGAGGCTCTCGAACGTCCAGTCGAGCAGCGTGGCGTTGCATATAGGGAGCAGACACTGTGTGGTCAAGGCCGAGCAGCAGTGAGTAGAGATGTTGGTTGTGGATGCCGCGGAGGATGGAGATCGGGACGCACCCTTGGCTTGCCGACGGTGAGCGGCTTGAAGCGTTTGTTAAAACTATCCGCGAGGATGACGGCCTGCAAGACCTCGTCTTCGTCTGCGATGTCCTTGTCCTTTCCGGAGGACGATTTGGGAGGCATGGTGGTTAGTATTCAGAGAAGGTAAATGGGCGCTTATAGGATCAGCGTCGCGTTCACTGTCCAAGGTGACTCGATCGCCTCGCGCCCCGATCATCTACAAGAATTTTAGCTACTCGGAACACCTCAACTACAAATATGACGTTGGTCGCTCAACACACACACACCAGGATCGACGAGCTGAAGCATGTATATTTCAAAAGAGAGGACAATCGCAGCTCATACAGAAAACATGGGGTGGTAGTTCATCGCTGCATCGTGTTCTGTAACCCAGAGTGCAAAGGAACAGTTCATGATTACACGAAGCCATAGACACACACACGCGAGCACGATCCAGTGAGAGAAGGAAAGTGGGTATGAGGATATCACCTATCCGGATCGACATTAGGCTGAGTAACAGCGGATCGAGACGATGTAGGTATGGGGCGTAACTCGTGAGGGAAGCAAAAGCAAAAGGACCAGATCCGCGTCGTACATTACCAGAAGAAAGAGTGGAAAAGATGATAGAACGAAATCCACTATCATGGATCTGAATGTGGAGGGGGAGGAGGGACGCAGAGGGAGCGGGAGAGTGATATGGAGATGGAGGAGACATTAGAAGTTGCACAGCTCGTCACGGTCGTAATAATGTAATCGGAGAATTTTCAGATCACGCTCACGCAGCCGCCGCAACTACGGGGGCAGCGGGAGGTGCCTCGACCTTGGGCTCTTCCGGCGCGGCTGGCGCAGCCTCGGCAGCTGCCTCAGACTCAGCCGCGGGGTTCNTCGAGGGGNAGCGACGAGGGGCGGGNCTCCTCAATCTTGGGRAGGGTTCTCCTCGACCTTGGGAGGGGTGTTGTGCTCAGTCTTGGGCTTGGGCTTGAAGAACTCGCCAACGCGGGCCGACAGACGGCGGCCGACCTTGGGCGACTTCTTCTCCTCCTTCTTCTCTTCCTTCTAAGACACAGTCAGATGACGAGCCCACACTGTAGAAGTGCATGAGCCTACCTTCTCTTCCTTGGGGGCCTCAGTCTCCGCAGCAGCCTCAGCAGGCGCGGCCTCAGCAGCGGGCGCCTCGGCGGCAGGAGCGTTCTCACTACGCGATTGTCAAGGCTCGTGATGGCATCAAACAACACTAGCACTCACGTCTCCTTCACGGGCTCAGCAGCAGGAGCTTCCTCAGTCTTGGGCGCCTCAGTAGCAGCCTCGGCGGCGGGCTCCTTGGGAGCCTCCTCAGCCGCAGGCGCGGCAGCCTAAAGCAAAGGGTCAAGCAACGTCGTTACTCTACAGACGAACAACATACCTCTTCCTTCTTCTCAGTCTTCTTGTGTGCCTTCTCCTTAGGCTTCTTCTCAGCCTTCTCCTTCTTGTCGCCCTTGAAAGGAGCAAGGAGCTTGGCGAGAAGAGAGGGGCTCTTGGGGNCGCTCCTCCTTCTTGGCCTCGGTGGTAGCCTCGGCCTGGACACACGTTAGCAACACGAACGCCTCCAATGTACTGCGACGGTGCTTACGGGCTTGGCCTCCTCAGTAGCAGGTGCGGCCTCAGTGGCGGGAGCCTCAGCGGCAGGGGCAGCTTCGGCAGCAGGGGNCCTCAGCCTCAGCAGCGGGTGCAGCCTAAATGATGAAACAGTAAGCCACTGACATTGTACATGATGAACCAAAGCAAACGCACCTCGGGCTTGGTCTCTTCCTTGGGGGCCTCCTATGCGAACATGTCAATTGAGCGCCAAAGTAGGTATACTGATGATACTTACAGCAGCAGGCGCCTCAGTGGTCGTCTCGGGGGTGGCCTCGGCGGCAGGAGCCTCGACGGGCTTGGTCTCCTCAACAGGGACGGCGGGAGCAGCGACGGTCTCAGACATTATTGAAGACTTAGGGGGTCGTGAGCTGTTGGTTGAAAAGACGACGTGGTCAGACGACGCGACTTAAAGGAGCCGAGAACAAAGCGAGACGCCTTCGCGACCGCGCCAACGGGGCCGCAGCGGGCTGAAAGAAAGAAAGAGGAGAAGAAAGACGCACAATAATGGTATATGGGAAGAGAGCGAGGGCTCTGTGGCCTGGCTACCTGGCAGGAAGGAGAGAGAACGAGAGAGAGAAAGAGAGATAGGGAGAGAATAAGCTCTGAACACGGCGCCCTTCTTATCCTTAAACAGTCCGAACAAACAAGGCTAAACTAAATTTGGCCAGCCCACGTCCACCGCTTCCTAATTCGGCCACGCGTCTCGTTCTGCTGCAACAGTTCGATCACTCTTATTCATTCACCCGGAACTTGGCTTGTCGCGGCGCCTCCTCTTCACAAACGCAACTCTGGCGGTCCTCGGTGGCTCCTTTCGACGCAGGAGGCGAGCGCACTGGGGCAGATTTGTCGCGGATTTGGCGGGCAAAACTGGTCAGGAGGACGTGGGAAAGCGGTTCACAAGGTGACAAAAAATGTATTGATTGGAGGGGCGAGCCGAAAGAAGGAAGCGTCCAGTTCGCGTTCCGGAGGGCTAGCGACGATCGGGAATCATGTCGTTCTGCGACGTGCAGCAGTCTCACAGGGACCGCGTCCTGCAATGGTATTTCCCGCGTGCAAGCGGGGAGATGAAGGGGGAGACATCGATGTCGATGGGCGGCGGTGATGTGCATTTAGTAGGAACGCAGAGGGTGAATATAAGGCGGGGGGATGAGTGGGAGGGGGACGGTGGAGGAGAGGGCGGCTCGGCTGTAGTATGGCTTCTATTCTATCGCGGGCAAGCGTCGGATGGGTTCTGGGCTGGACAGTCGGGGGTGTGACTCGGCGTCTGGGCGTGAAGGGGACGTTTCACATCTACAAATTCTCGCGTTCCCACGTGGGCTGCTCTGTGGAACTCTGGAAGGTGCGCTGTCTCTACGTAACGTCTCAATATGGACAAGGACGTCGGGCACCGTTTCCCACGATGGGCTCTTATTGCGCTTCACGCGTCCAATTAAACGTCCCCTCGCTTCCGCTTCCTCCTCTTAGCTCTTGCGCGCACCCCAGCTCGTGTTCGCCATCTGGCTTTACAGTTGCTTGTTCTCTGGCAGGAACAATCACCCCGTCTTTATCCACACCACAATACACGAGGTTGCCCTCTCCACCTATTGCGACACTCTCGCAGCGGCACACTCCACTCTTCGCGCGACTTAAAGCCCACCATGGTCTCCTCTGGCCTCGTTCTCGCTGCCTTGTGCTCTCGCTCTCCTGCGTTGCGGACCTGCCCTCGTACCTCGTTTACGACCCCTTGACGAACTGCCATGCTCCCTGCAATCACTCCGTTCTTTCTCTTCGTAGCATTCCTCTTGCTGCTTCTCGTCTCCCTCTCCCTGCCTATCATCAAGAGCATCTTTCTCTTCCAGCTCGCTGCCTACTCCTCAGCCTCCTTCCTGGACTCGTCCGCCAGTGGTCAAGTCCGCTTTGGCGTGTGGGGTTACTGCACTTCCTCCATAACAGTCGAGTGAGTACGGTCCGATCTCGAGTCGCGCCCTATCAATTGACCGTATTTGCGTTCTGTTCGTGCCTATCTGCCGTTAACCTGTGATCCAACAGGGTCATCGGGGTAGACCACGAAACCGCCGCCCAGTGCTCTAGCACCCATTTGGGCTACCAGTTCGACTCCAATGTGGCCAATGCCCTGCACGTGAGCGGCTTCACAGATACCATCTCGCGGACTTTGAGCGCGGTGCTCGTTCTTCATCCCATAGGTATGTCATCCTGTCAATCACTCGACCGCGCATCATCCTCTCAATCCGCGCAATCTCCCGTCATTCAGCCTGTGCTTTGACCTTCGTCGCCCTCGTCACCTCGCTATTCATCACCCGCCGGCGGTCCCCTCAGGCCATCTCTCGCTCGGCGGCGTTTGCCACCTTGGGCATTGCGCTCTTGGCCGCGGTGATTACGACCATCATCTTCCTCGTCGACATCATCTTCGTGGCTGTCGTTCGCCACAAGGTGGATGATGAGTCGCACGACGTGCTGCATCTTAGCTGGGGCAACGCGGTATGTCTCGGTTTTTCCATTCATGACGTTAGAATGATTCCATCATGCCTTGACACTGATCAACTTCTACCGTGTCTGTTCTCAGGTGTGGATGGCTCTCGCCGCAACAATCGCCCTTTGGGCAGCGATTGTAAGCGACTGCGCGGGTATCTGTGGCTTCCGCCGCCGAGTTAACAGGTCAGTTTCTGTCTAGTTTCTACATTCATTTGAATGCGCAATACTCAATGCCGGCCATTCATTCTGCATAGGAAATCCGCCAACGGCGGCGGGAACTATTACTGAATGTTCCAGCGAACACGTCTGACAAGATAGGACCCGCTCTTCTCTTCCGTTGATTCGAGTCTGATTCCCAAGCGGTCCATGATACCCGAATGATGCGCGCCACATGGACATTGGACAACCTATTCCCTTCTCTGCCTACGGAGCTGTCGAATGGACAATGTTCGATGGGCTCCTCCCGCGCCTGTGTTGAATGCTCTTCTTGTTTTGCCCTGTCTTGTGCAGCTTGACCCGAGCCGCGATCGGAGCCACGCCGCACAGCGCTACCTGCTTACCGAGTATACCTAGATGCCGTACGAGATCCCATACCACAAGTGACGCTCTGGGAGCTTCGTATCTGTACTTCTCTTCTCCGATACCTGTATCGTACCGCACAGTCAATGTAGCATATACGGCCTCCTCACGCCTTGTGCTGCTGAAGTCGCATCCGCCGTTCCCGCTGCCAAGGACCAATCAATCTATGCATGTCTGGGCCGTGCCGTGCGGATCGAACGTTCCCAGTTCCTTGTCCCTGCGCCGCCACTTTGTTGGGACTCAGTAGCATCGATCCATCGATGGCCCAGTGTCGTCATACCATCGACGGGCCTCCGTTGGACGTCCATGGCCGGAACCTCGGGGGACGAGCTCGAGCGTGATAAGCATCTAAGCACACTAGTAGTTAACAGAGCCTATGCAGTACCCATTTAGGAGGCATTCAGCGGCAGCCTGGCATTAGCCGTTACGCCGTATCACGACCATTGCCGGAGCCCGGCAGCGCTGTCATATGCTGCCTTTGACAGGGATGACACCATTCAGCCCGAGGACGCACTAGTGCGCGGAAGTGGCACAGTCTAGCGCAAGAACCCAGAATCGAGATGGTTCTCGTCGCGAGTCATCTGCGCACGATGCAGCGCTATGCAGCGATGCATCATTTATGCATTGTGCTACTCGAGCCCAGGACCACCCAAGTATGACGATATCCGAGTCAATGTTGCAAGTCGGAGACGTGATCTTACAGAACCTTACGCCCTTCTCCGACCTTCCGCGCGTATAATTGGCCTGGAGATGCCATGGCCCATCCATAGAGTACGGTCTACGGATCTCACAGACCGCGGCCGGACGTTCCCCTTCATTGCAAAGTTCCCATACTCAGGCCTTTCGCACTCCCGGAGCTCTAATAACTCGTGCGGAAGCGTTGCACTTACAGCCCGTGGCACCGCGCTCGCACGCGAAGATCCCGAGCGATGCGCCCTATGACGCACCGGCACATACGACGAGAATGAAGCTGAATGAACTGGAACCCCGTATTTCCCCAAGATGTGTACACCGAGCACACACACACATACACACACTACACACGTATTACAAGCCCGGTATATGGGATGCGCGTCATCGGCGGTCCGTGACGTGCGAGGTTTGGATCAGCGCTGCGCTCCCGCCGGCGAGCCATTTACGCATGAGAAGCCAGCCCCCGAAGTTCGAAGGACCCTGCCCGACCCGCCGGAAGAGCGCAGAAGTCACCGGCTATCCCCCGCATTTGCAGGTGCTGCGCGAAGAAGCGAGGCCCCGTGCTGGGGAGAGGCTCACGCAGCACCCTCGGGCGCTGCTGCGCCCTCCCCTGCGGCAGGAGCAGGCTTGGTCCGTGGTGGGACCTTGAGACCCTTCTGCTTCATACGCTTCCGCTTCATCTCTGCAGGTGACACCGTTAGCACGAACGTTCTCCTAGCG
>JAPEVG010000281.1:0-39909 GCA_029747595.1 Trametes cubensis | reverse complement strand
ATNNTNNACNACCAAGGAATCGYGCTGTCCAACGTTYAACGTTCAAAACGAGTCAGGTATTATACCTCYGTGGCYATGGTCATACCCATMACACGCAAGGCTCAAGTGCCAACTTCTTGCACGGGTATTNNGNNCACCAGCTCRCATTTACGATAGGYGATCTACAAGGCTTACAGCTTACAGGCTAGTATGTCAAGACTGCCAAATACAAGCACGCGACTGAGCCAGCGAGCGCCACGCATCCCAAACCTTTGCGCACCAGCGCCCACCCATCGTCGTCYTCCCCTTCCACRGCGTAGCCCTCGTCGTCATCCGGGACYAGCTCAGACATAGATCCAGGTATGCTTGAGCTGCAAGACAGAGCCGACRRGAGCCCGCGCTGMGGAGAGGAGTCACAATAGTAGTCCTCAGTGACCAAGAGCCGCGGAGCAGTGGAACAGACTGTCTCGAGTTCGAGGCTGACGTCGCTGTCGTCGACGAGCCATGCCCGAGGAGATTGGGGCCGAGTCCGAGCTCGGGTAGGCACAGGCGAGGCGTCCGATTCGAAAGTGAGCCCGAGACAGTTGGCGGAGTCGTCGCTGTCGAGAGGTTCGCCTAGAGATGCGAGAGAGAGCCCGGGCAAGACGGAGAGGGAGCGGGGGCGGGGAGAACGAGGAGACGAGGTCCGGAACCAGTCCGAGTCGTCGAGAGGCAAGTCGATCGAGTCTATAGAGTCTTGGTGAGGCGGAGAGTCTCTCGTATCTAGCTCAGCCTCTGAAGTAGCGTGCGGCAGGAATCCAGAAGCTGCCTCATCAGAGTCGTCAACGGTAGCCAGCGTCCCAGCCGAGTCGGTGCGATGGAGGTGTCGGTCAGAAGTAAGACAGCCAGTCGAACGCGAGATAGTGGTTGAATCTGCGACGTCTTCGGCGGGGCATCGTTGAGCAGAGCAAGGCAGACCATTCGCATGGTATCCAGGCAAGGTCGATGGTACGCCATTCTCGTTGCTGTCATCTTCCAGCTCGTGGAGCGTACAGTCAGGATCCTCATGAGTGTCAGCCGCAGCGCTGGGCTCGAGAATCGTCGAAGATGKTTGCGTGGCGTCCTGCACGGTCGTATTTGGCGTGGTGGACGCTGGCCCCGACGGAGCGAGAACCATCGCATCGTGGTCGTCAGCGTCCTGTCCCAATGTCATGGTATTAGCATGAGAGACAGCAGCCGGGAAAAGTGAGCCGAACCTTGCACTGTGCGCATCACATGTAAGTTACCGGAGAGATGGGGGAGAACGAATGGGCTGACCTTGTCGAGAAAATCTTGCTTCGTGGCCATGAGGTTCGGACTCATGATGAGTGTGTCGTCGGAGAAGGAATACGATGCACGAGTCTGCCGAGGGAGACATCGTGACCTCGTCTCATAGGCATGTCAGGATAAGAGTGTATGATCACGAACCTGACCGCTCTCTCCTTCTGCAGCTTGAACCACGAGAAGCTTGTTCACACCTACAACCGCAGGGAGGAGGAACCTGTCGGAGTAGCTGGCCGGAACGTCCCACCGTTCGGATTGCCGCAGCAACGGCCGGCGGACGCTGTGACGCAGGAAGGAKGGGATGACTTTCGTCGGATCGGTACGAGTGAACTTGTTTTCCGGAGCCAGCTTCGCGAAATCCGCGCAGAGCTGAAAAATCATAATGGTYAAATACCGTCTRCGCGAGAGSARTGCAGRCTAGAGGCAGGCACTCACACCGTCAATGAGYGGATCTACTGRACCGGGAATGGYRGTCACGTCRACTTGAAGCATSTCGGGARCCAACTTGNAATGAGKGTGAGTGATGCACTARAAGTGCTGAGNNTGAGCGTSYCGGKTCTGACGGGTCGAAYGGTGCCAAGCCTKTAGAATAGWATGTGGTCGAGAGAATACTTGAACGATGGTTAGCTCGCGCGACGACGTTGTTCCCATAAAGTGGGACGTGACGAATACGGCGTGGTTGGATTTGTCGCGATCGTCTCGTTTGCTCCGATCTTGTTCGCTTCCACCCAAAGCACRCCMGATCGAGAYAGYCATGTGGAAKATCGAGASAGCAACAGTNNSCACRATACCTGGTGACGCTGTKTCGTCGCATCATGCTRTCCCCGCGACYATAGRGACCATGCGGCGAGGGTGAACACAACGTGTAGACGYTTATATTGTACAATCCGAGGTAAGTTTGGAGTCGTGCACGAAGCAACTCGGATGGTCTCGTCTTCAGCAAGAGTTGGTCAGTCTTCGGGAATCGCAATTCACGTACTYGCAAAATCCAATGCCTACTGCATTCACTCAAAATAGCCAAGCCAAAACTACAGCCATTCCGGATGCGCATAGRCTTRAYGATAYCCATMCAGACATGCCTGTCGCTTTCCGGTGAGATCCAGAACGCATAGGCGACGCCNNCACAGACGAGMCCACYGAYGGGGTGCTGGGTGAAGCAGTGGCAGTAGTCTCCGCAGARCTTGAAGTACTCAACGTYACAGGYGGGGCCRTGCWGACCGAKATGTTATGAGGAAAAGTGACGTTCGCGATGGATTCGCGAGGAGCGTTTGGGTTGAGGATCGAGAATAGAGGACTYTGGTTCGCATTCTCYCCAGCCACTGGCACRATTCATCAGRCGTGTTGTGGYTGATYAGGAKSATGTRGATAGACCTCACAGATGATGTAGTAGAAGTCGCCAGTTGGTAGGTTYGGCACGATGACGTTGACTGCCTTGTTGTCGAGCACGACGTTGCTCGCAAGAGGCTGTTCTACAGATGTCTTCAGTACAACGTCTTCAACGATATTCTGGGTATGCGCACCAAAGTAGTTGACGAAGTTCCCCGATGCAGGATCCATATAGCCCAAGAAGACCTGCCCTACTTGACCTGGAAGCTCCAAACCACGATTGCTCCTGGTTGATGACAAGARTAAGGAATRCTGCTGCTYAMGCGTACATTTCRAACAATSTAGTAAGGAGTACCTACCACTTGACCGTTTCCACGTCGCCTACCGTCCAAACGTCTGCGCCGCCCGGTCTCAGGATRGTGGGGTCGAAGAGGAGCTGCGCCAAACAGTTTGGGAGTACGTAGAAGAYTGCAGCCAATGCGAACAACGTCTGYCGATGGGTAGACATGGTGAAGAACAACACCATGCYCGTCTACGGCCTCGAYTRTRGAGAAAGAGGTGGACCGCCGCTCGGARGCAYGGAATGACTGCGCYTGKGAGAAGCCCGTRGGGTTGACAGCTTTCACATGGGCCYTTGATGAACAGTCACTGCACGTCCCCCCTGACAGTCGAGCGGATACAAAGAGGGGATACACATACTAGCCAATTATGCAGTTCCCAAAAGCACCGAGAGGATTGAAGTCCGCTACCAGATGTGTGCTCGCGAATTGGAGCCGGAACAGTGAATGTAGGTCTGTTGAGCTGGAGGCTCCGATCGGTACCTCTCTACGTAAAATGTTAGTGTGTAGTAAGAGTGTTTCTGGTGAGCAACTCACCGAATTCACGGTATCCTTCGGGCTTGAGCACGTCTCGGGGGTTCACGCTCAGATTCGGTTACTGGCCCGTATGGGCATGTGTAGAAGGCGATCGCCAGGCTAGCCTGAGGGGGCGAGGGTTTCCTAGTACGTTTCATTGCATACGGCAAGTACTTGTGTTCAACCAGAGTCTACCCCTGTCAGAATGCATGCAGACGAGCATTGTACCAAGTTTGACCGGATGTACATAGGTCTTCGTTGACTCCTTGCAATTGAAGGCGTACCTGCTCAAGCGCCCAAGGCTCGCGATGACGCGGTGAGTCACATGTGCACGTGCACGCGTCACGACCGTGTCCAGCTCACACCCAGCAAGTTGTCGGCCAGGTCGGACGACATAAGTTGGCCGTGGATACTTACGTGCATTAACTGGACTTCAGGTATCTTCTCGCCCATATGTCCAACAAGCGGTCTCAAGGATCAAGTCGCTGATTAGTATAGAAACCCGAACGTTCGCCCTACAACGAGCCAAGTCGATTCGCGAATCTTACTGGCCGCCTAACGTTTCATACGACTGCAGCGACGACGACTCCGAAGAGAGGCAGGATAAACGATGCCCACCCACGTTCTGCCGTGTGCCGGCATCCACCAGAAGTGTTACTGGTCGGCTCCGTCGTTGTCGAAGTCGTCGAGCTATCAGGCGCAGAAGTTGCAGAGGTCGCAGCCCCAGTACTGCTCGTCTGGGTAGATAGGGGGATCGGAGTAGCAGGAGGTGCGGAGCTGACGGAGAGGGTGGCTGGGAACGTTATGTTCTCTGTTGACTCTTTCGGCGACGCGGGATTGATGATCGTAAAGAGAGGGCTTCCGCCGTTTACAGCATCAAGCACTGACGCATGCCTGTCAGTAGATCGCACAGGATTGCAAGGGGAGCGTCTCAACATACTCAGAATATAGTAAAAGTTTCCTGTGGGCACGTCCGGTACCACGATGTTGACGTTTTGGTCCGAGATGGGGAAGCCTTTGGCTAATGGTTGTCCTGCAATAGGTGATAAGAGAGAACAGAGCACCTGTATTGGATGTATGCGCTTACCGCGATAGTCGTATCCCCAATTGTCCGTCGTGTCATTCGGATTGAAGTACGCCAGTGCTACTGACCCCGTCTTGCTCGCAGCAAAGCCCGTACCATGGTTATCCCTGGTGAGTAACACATGTGAACCTCACCTAAGGCAACGGCGAGAGGTTGTGATGAAGTTATGAACGTACCAACGAACCGTCTGCACACTCCCTACGGTCCAAACACTCGAGCCATTTGGACTCAGGATTGTCGGTTCGAATATGCTACCTTGTGCCACGCAGCCCACCCAGGCATACGCAGCAAGGAGCGCAAGTGTACCCAAGTAGCGAAGGTGATGGTACATGAAGGCTGCAGCTGGTGATCGAGGCGATGCGATGGCGACGTCGACCAAGGACCTACTGACAGCACACTAAGATATAGTACGACGCGTGGATACATGTAAGACCTTACGCCATCCCGCCCTAAGTATATCATTGAATTGGCATTGCAAGGTCGTGCTCGCCGCTTATTGACAATTCCCGGCGGGCGAGCACCGCTCAGGTGGTTTGCTAGAGCCTAGCGGCTGTGCCGTTCCTGCACATCATGATCAATTGCCAGTGTCTACCACGGATGGGCGCTGGTGTCTCGTGAAAACGCTAGCGCTGCCGAAGTAGGCAGCAAGAGTCGACCTGAATAAAACACATCTTCTCGGGGTTCGTTTCCGTCATATGACGCCAGCTGCGGCGTTATGTATTGTGCGCTCTAGCACTTACTACGTCGATCGTATAGTAAGGCCTGCGAAGTTACTCAGATTCTTTGTATGTGCGCGGACCACCCAAAGCATCCAAGCGTTGGGCATCGTCTGCCAGGTTAAGTCATAGGTGTGAGTATCCATGAAGCAATCAGAAGGGGCGCTGCGAAGCGAGCCCATCCAATCTCCTCTCCGACGAACGAAGCTCCACTCGCAGTCCGTGTAGGCGTCGAAGTCGAAGATGACGGACTTCCTGACGTTGCAGCTGTCGAGGTTCCGCTTGAGGTTGTTGTTACAGGTGACGTGATGCCGGGTGTACTACTTGGTGCCCAGGAGCTCGCGGTAGCGGATGGAGCTTGGCTGACAGCGATAGATGCTGGAAAAGCGAGGCTCGTTGCGGTGGTAGATGGGAGAGCAGGATCGTTTATCGCGAAGACGTCCGTCACGTTTTGAGCGTCTCCACCCACTGGGATATATGCCGGGACGATCAGCCGTTGTCTGACGATCTAGCACGGCGCCCTCTATGTACGCGACAAGGACGTACACAATATATAGTAGTACTTCCCACTCGGAAGGTTTGGAGGAACGACGACGTTAACGACCTCGTCCGAGATCAGGAAGCCGTCTGCAAGTGGTTCATCTGCGAGCAAGCAAGCATCAGCCCGATGTACGCGACACTGAATCTACGTTCTCACAAAGGAAATTATGTCCAATGTCGGGTTCTTCGCTGTAGGGGTCGTAGTATCCCAATACGATCGACCCATGATGATTCGGAGGGATGTCCAACCCTCTATTGTCCCTGCAAGGAAGTGTAGGATGTGCGTGATAGCAGCATAAGGGATGAATAGCAGGTGATACACGTACCAGCGAACTGATTCCACACTCCCCACAGTCCATACCGTTGATGCGTTCGGACTCAGCATGATCGGTCCGAATACAGGCTGTGCTGCGCTAGATGAAATGCTCCATGCGAATACTGCATATAGAGCCTGGACAAGTGCAAGGTAGTGGTACATGGCGTACGGGGGAAACAAGGGGCGCGGCGCGTTGGCTCATGAGTGTCCTCCTTGCGCGTGTCTGTCGTGATAAGGTTAGACAGCTGGTACCGCAGAAGCTGATGGTGATGTCGCCACCAGTCACAGCCATCCATGAGGACTTCCAGGCCACGCATGGCCAACTCGAGGCAAGTGTGAACCATGGTATCCATTCTAATGCACTGGGCCTAGAGACTACAGCCTTCATAGCACAAGAAGTGGCGAGACAACGAGCAGAGATCCTAGAAAGATACCGGATATGCAGTCCACTGATAGCTTCCTACCTCCAGATGTGCCCTTAGTTTGTGTCGCAGTCGCAGTCACAGACGTATTGCCAGAAGACGACGTCGTAGCCGCAGACGTCGCAGTGCCAGTAACGCTCGGAGACCAATGGCTCACTGTCGCGGAAGGAGCGCTGCCCGCGGAGATCGTCGAGGGAAACGTCAAATTGGCCGTGGACGTCGACGGGCTCGCTGGATTGTTGATGGAGAAGACCGCGCTTTGATTACGGACGTCGCCAAGGACTGCGCAGCGTTGCGCTCACCTGTCAGCGCACAGCGCCCGAAGCGCCACAGGCAGAAAATTCACGTACGCAGTATGTAGTAGTAGTGCCCGCTCGGCACGGTGTCGGGGACGACAACGTTGACGACTTCGTCCGAAATGAGGAAGCCGTTGGCGAGCGGTTGGCCTATAGACGAGACCGACGCGCGTTAGTTCGATGCATCTGTATCGTACGAGAGATGAACGGATTTGTTCTACTTACCGTAGTACTCGTGTCCAACGCCAGGATCTTCATCTAACGGATCGTAGTAACCTAGAACGACTTCGCCATGCTTGTCGGGAGGTATATCCAATCCTCCGTTGTCCCTGTATGTGGATCGTCTTTACATGGCTCCTGGGAAACTGCAAGGAATTGGATGACCTACCAACGAACCGACTGGACACTGCCTGCCGTCCACACACTGGAAGCATTTGGACTAAGTATAGGCGGTGCGAACAGAGGCTGCGCAAGGCAACCTCTGGACGCTACTACCGCCAGTAGAAACGCAGCCAGATATCGTGGTCGAAGCATGGGAGGCAGCATGAGAGACATGAGAGACAACGGCAGCTGCCAGGACCAGCAAAATGTTCGTAAGTTGTCCAGGGCCTGTCGTCTATGTAGGCGGTGACTGATGCAGTCGGGCACTAAGATAGTGCGGACGAATTACATAGGCAGGCGCGACCGTGATGGCATCGCTTATCCGGCGCTATCACATCCGCGCACTCCGGAGTTCTCAGTTGAGGGTCGCTGACGGCTGTATGTGCTTCTTACATGCTCAGTATGCAACAGGGCGTGTAGCATTGTCAGGCGATTGGTGTCGTAAAATTGATGCTCATATTTACACCCGGCTGCGTAAGAGGTCATCGTGGTTGACTACATTCAAGCTACAATGGCGCAGCGTTCAGAGCCCATAAGTAAGTCCATTCCTGCAAGGCGTATCACAGTACTTGAGCCTACCTAGAGCAAAATGACCGACACAAGGGCAGACAGTCCCGCGGAAATCAACAGTGAGCCACTGTTGAGCGCGCTCAATCTGTCCAAAGCACTGTTGTCGCTCCCATTCGAGTCAGGCTTCCCCGTGGCCGTTCCTTGCGCACTAGTTATCGTGACAGAATTGGACGAGGATGTCTTCGAGGATGTCTTCAAGGCGGATGAAGACGTCGAATTTGATGGTGGAATCGTCGCAACGATGCTCGTGTGCGTTAATGTAGCAGACGGAACATTCCCGGCCGTCTGGAGCGTAGCCGAGTAGCTCATACTACCGCTCGTTGGGACGGGGTTTTGCACGTCTTCAATTTCGAATATAGGGCTGATGTTGTTCTCATCGCCGAGCACTGCGAAGAACCGTTCTCAGCCCAGCTGCGAAGTCTGGAGTGCTCGTGCAGGGTGACTTACGTGCAACAACGTAACGGAGCGTCGTGGGCAGATTCAACGGACAACGAACGTTGACTGCGCCATCCGCCAAGGTGACGTTTTCTGCAAGGGGCTGGTCTGTGACGATTGACAGATGGTTAGCCGCGCCGGTGTGTCCAAGGGCAAGAGCGCACCTTTCCAAAGCATTATGCTCCCGTCAGTATGAGCATAACCCAACAACACTGTTCCTTGCACGCCATCCAGGTCGAGACCGTCCGTGATCCTGGCGTTGCACACTAACGTCAGCGATGCGACCCAAGAGTTATCACATACGTCCATCCAAGCACGCACCATTCGACAGTCTCTACAGAGCCCAGCGTCCATATTGCCATCCCGTTGGGTTCCGTGATTATTGGAGATATTGCACGGGGTACATGGGCCCCGAGAGCGCTGCTCAAAGTCAAGAGGTAGAGAACAGCAAGACTGAAGAAACTGGAAGCCGCGGTCATCGTTGAGCCAACCAGTGAAGGGAGTCGTGTCTCGTCGAGGGCGAGCTGCAATGCGAGGACGTAGTCTCCTCACGGTAATTGTACGGCCGTTGAGGGACTATATATTTCAAAGATGAGACCGGCGATCGCTGGATCACATAGCAATATAGCCGTGATTCCCTATGCTTTCCGCGTGTCTTGCAGTGCAATGCCTTGTCTTGCCATAGGTGATGGCTGCCGTAAGGATTGAGGCGACGCAAAAGAAAAAAAGTACATGAGAAGGTGGATGGCATGCGATGAGCGCTGTTCAAGTTGGATTCCGAACGGATGGAAGTGACGGCCGGTCGATATCGCGTGAGGTCATACCAGCCTACCATTCGTCGCGACGCGATATGCACGTCCCACGATACAGACCGAAGTCTCGAAGTCGCAGCGGATGTGAAGCTTAGCGTAGAAGGGCTCCTGTATCCAAGCCGCCCGGGAGGACACGAGTCGCGTATAGTCACGAGCACGTGGGTCCCCGAGGTCACACATCTGGTTCTGGGACGATCACTGGACGATCACGTCGACTGCCAGCCAACTCGACGGTCAACTCGGCATGCAGCATAACTCTTCGAGGCGGCTCAACTACATCTGGCTGGCTCGTTCATGACGTCTTCTGCGAGCTATTCTTGGTCTACTGTCTCTCTTGGATGCTCTGGTCTGGCTCGCCTTCGTCTTCTTGGTCTCCTCTCCGCCCTAGAGGTGCTCCTCTCCACTTCTTGTTCCATGCGGCAGACTACGACGACCTTCCCTGCGGCTTACTAGATTTGGTAGCATTGTCATTCCCCTGGCTAGTCTTCTCTTCTCTTCGTCTGAGTCTCTCCTTTCTCATTCCTGGATTCTTGACTATTGCGCAAAACCCGAAAACATAAGGAACCAACAGAAACCCTACAAAACATCAGCCGTCCTCTTCTCTTCTTGCCGTAGTGTATACCCCAGTGTCCATATAGCCACTCAATATGTACGATAGTAACGAGCGGCCTCTGCCGGGAGCGCTATGATATGTCGTCTTCACTCTTTCCCGATCGGCAGGCTTCTGACTTCCTCTGTCTTGTGCGCAGCAGTCCTTCCGACTCTATGTCCGACTGTAGCAGCATTCTCCCGTTTTCCATCTCTCCTCACCTCATTGTCACAGGTTGCGATCCTCAAGTGCTGCTCTACGCGCCATCGGGCCCCTGGCAAATTCACATTCACCCTCTACAACGTCGACAATCCGCCGTCCGTTAAGAAGACTGCTGCTCAGTCTCCCCGGCGCGACGTCGCTCGGCAAATTCCTCGACTCCTTCGTACCTCCTCCTCTACATCAGCGCACGACACTCTCTGGCTGCCTTGCCGTACTGGATCCGCGTCTAGTCAGTCCGAGCGTGTTCGCTCGTTGCTCCGCATCCCCCCCCCCCCTCGTGAGCTCAAGCCCGACATCTCGGTCGTCTTCGTCTGGTCGGAGGCGCTTACAGCCGATGATCCTCGGCATTCCCTACCCTTTTGAGCACAAGCGGGTCTGGCGACCGCTGACTGAACCGCGACTTGTGTTGTCCAACGTAGAGTTGGAGCCTCCGTTCCCTCGTTGCCAGATCACGATTGTTGAACCTGAACGGAATTTTGTGCTTCCGGTCTTAAAGGAGCAACGGCATGCGGAGATTACGAGAGGAGGGGTGGGGGTTGACGGGTTGACGGGTTTCCCAAACATTGAATGAAGTTTTAGTCGATCTTATCCACGGCAGTAGCCAGGCCAGGATGCTGATGCGCGCGTACGGACTAAGAGGACCGAACATGAGGATCTCAGCCTGAGACTCGGAAGAGAAGGCAGTCCAGTGTGTCGCGCTCGTGCATCATGAGAACTTAGAGCAATGCATATGCCTTCGTGAACTTCTATGACCGACGTCCACTATGAGACATTAGCATCTCGCCATCGAAGACCCCGGGATCTTCTTGTCACGAAAGGCTGACCGATACTTGCACCCCAATAGTACATTCGTGGAGCAGAATATTCAGATGGCGCACGCGCAAAACTCTGGTAAACGATGTTGTATTGATGATAGCATCACACGGCCTACTACCTCGACGACAAAACGCTCAAGAACGTCAACACGACTCTGAGGAAAGCATGTCTGCCATCCTCCCTCCATCCCACGACGGACCGGGGCGGAGATCAAGTCGGTAGGAACTGACGCGTGCATAGAGCGTCGAGAGACCATGTGTCGGCAGCCTCTGGTTCACCAGACGGTGGGGCAAGCCGAATACAGCATGCTAAGGAACTTATCCTTGCAGCAGCGAGCTATAGAAGGAAATCGGATGAGTTCACTGTGGGAGGAGAGGGAGTGAGGAGGACTTACCGATAGCACAATAGCACGTATCGTTTAGCGATCAACAAGACTGGCAGAGATAAGCTCGAAAGCCAGAGAGCAGGCCGCAAGTTCAGCATCAAGAAGCAGCTCGAGAAGCGCAGAGCGAGAGCACAAGGGCAAGATTAGGAAGCTCATAGAAAGCAATTGACGTCGACCGTCCGTCTCAGTGAAGGAACAGCACCGAACGAGGTCGAGCGGAAAGCCAGCAAAGGAGCAACGGCTTCTAAATCGTCCAACAGGGCTAAAGACGTCGAATGGTCACAGGCACGTCTGGAAAGGGCGGTGCTATGAGTACATAAGTTCTGTGGAGAAGGACTCCGACTACTCACCTATGGTTGCCGCTGGATCACTGCGGCTCCTCATGACGAATGATCGTCGTCCGAAGGACCGCACTTGGGAGGGAAGAGCGTGCGCCGTGTCCGATGACAGAACAAGGCGCGCCAACGCATCAGAGTCAATCGAGGATCTCCACGTTGTACACGTGAAGTTCCACACGGACCTGCGGGAGAGCAGTCAGTGCGCTGATCTGGATACCGATGGCATCGAAACATACCAGATGCGAATGAACATGAGACGTAGAGCGTAGACATGTCGGTAGGAATGTGGATACAGCGTGGAATTAGGATAGAGAGGATGTCGGTAGGTGTGCTGGTAAGAATGTTGATGAGATGTCGACAGCAGTAGAGATTGAGGTGTTCGTAGGATGGCGATAGGGATGTGGATAGGATTGTGAATAGGACCATAGATAGGACTGTGGATAGGATGGGGATAGGATGGGGATAGGATGGGGGTAGGATGGTAATAGAGATGTCGGCATGTTCGATGTCGAAAATGGACCACGTGGGGGCAAACCGAGAAGAAGGGCAGATTCGCACAATAGATGAAAAGAAATTTTGAGATGATAGATTCGTTCTCTCTTGCGGAGGAATACCGAGGTGTCGAAGCGAGTCTTCTTGCTTGCAATCGAGTCGGAGATGGGAACAGATAAGGGCGAGATAGGTGAGATGAATGACTAGATGCGTGAAAATGCGAAGTTAGATCTGACTGCCGTCCATGGAGTCCAAGCTGGCCTGCCAGGCACTAGGGAGCACGTAACCAGCAGACGGATTGGGGCTGAGAACCGGAGAGACCAGCGCTGCTGATTCGTCGCAGTCGAAGTAGGCAGACCGCGCGTCTTGGAGCTCAGACAGCGCGAGGTCATCCTGAGGACCATCGAAGAGGGAAGAGTAGGACTGTGCGGGAGATGCAGCGCAATTGAGGGAGACATCGCGGCGGAGAGTCTCTAGAGCATCGCAAGGACCAGGAACGTAAGGCTCAGGTAAAGCAGCGGGTTGAGCCTCCGAGTCGAGATCAAGGAGCGAGGGTGAGCCCCAGAATGCGTGAGTAGCGACCACCGGGGGAGGAGCGGCAAGTGCGAGCGGCGAGCTGGGCACAAGAGAGATCCGTTCCCCCAAGCAGAGCCGCAGGGAGACATGAGTCTGTGAAGGAGTATCGAAGTCGCCAGGGACCGCTTGCGGAGGGCTCGTGATTGCGAAGTCCAGACTGCGCAAGAACTCAGCGGGCGAGCGAGCGGGTGAAGGAGGCANCAGACGAGCAAGCGTAGCCAGAGAGGGTGTCACCAGAAGTCCCCATGTCGGCAGTCGGAGGATCATAGGCCATCTGATCAGAGTCACCCAGAGATNAGCACAGCAGGAGAGAAGAGAGCGTCGTCATCAAGATCGTCGTACCAAGACTCATAGCCACCAGAGAAGAGGCAGTCTCGGTGAGACGGCACCTGAGAATCACAAACATCTTCGCAAGTCCATTTGTCGAGAAGAAAAACAAGTGACTCGAGGTAAGTGTCGGTGGTACCCGGAACTACTAGTGGCTCGACTAGTTCCGAATCAAGCGCCTCGTCGACGTCTACCACAACAGCTTCGTCGTCTTCCTCAAAGTCCTGGAGGATGCGCGACTCTCTGGAGTGCCATTTGCGGGGGTCGACGTGATGCAGACCGCTGTATTGATGCTCTGTTGATGACAGGAGGGGCGACGACGGCGAAGGTGAAGGTGGAAGACTGAAGAATCTTTCTTGTTCATCTCCGTCCATAATCTATGCATACGCATGACCGATTGTGGTTACCCGCGGCTGGCTAGAAGACGCACCTCGTCTTGTATTTCCTCGGATTCTAGCTCGTGCGACTGTTGCACACTCCTGTCGGCGTAAATGGCATGGGGAGTATCGATACCGCCGATCTAGGGATTGTGATCAGGGCAGTGGACGCCGGCGAGTCATGAGATAAACGTACCCGTGCTGTATACTCTCGTTGCTGTGGTCCGAGCAAGAGGACAGGACCGAATACGTCTACCTTGAGTTCAACGGGGGTCCTTACGGGGGTATATGGACCGTGATGCCCATGTGCCTCTCCAGCGTCCTCGATGAAAAGGTCGTCGGCGTTTGATGCACTTAGCTGCGTTGGCGCTAACAGTCCCATTGCGGCAGGGGACCAATCTCTGCTATCGGCCTCTACCCACGATGCTCCACTTTCGGGAAGAACGGCAAGATTGGAGGTATACGTCAGGATGTCTTGCCTCGGGCTCTGTCCGAATGCCTATGAGATCGTTGTGAGTATATGGTAGAGCATCATCGAACACAGTGAACGTACTTCATCGCCGTGCTCAGAAAACAGGTCCTCCTCTAGCGAAGCAAAGCGTTCTCCGGTGCCCGAAAAGGCATCCAGTGCAACGCTCCCAACGACGGGAGAGGCATTGTCTTCTTCCTCTGCAAGGAAGTCCAGGCTTGGACTGTTCGCGGAGGATACTCTGGGTGTAAACAAACTCTCTTCTTCGATCGTTTCAACAGTCTGCGTGAAGGGTGAATACACAGTGTGGGCTGGAGTCAAGATGACAGCTTACATCTCCCTCGAAAGTACCAAGAACAATAGCAATCTCCTCGGACGTCGGGGAAACAGGGCGACCAGGGGGGGTTCTCAGGCGGGGCCAGCGCCGGCTGTAGTGGTGTGTGGGACTTGAAATAAGGCGTACCTATAGGTGTAAATGCACGATGCGAGGACTTGCTGACACCATGGAAAGGGCCGGAGGGTAGGAGGTTAGAAGAGGTGGACTTGGCGGCAAAGCGCGCGAGGAAACGGGAAACGAAAGTGTTCATGTCAACGGGGACCATGACTTGATCGTTGTCGTCATGAGGGATCGATGCGGCGGTATCGAGGGCGAGGATCATCCTCGGCTTGTCTTCAATCTCCATGATGTCGGTGGAGACCAGCCCCGAAGCTCTCACCTCCGCACTCTGATGGGCGGGCAAGAACTCCTGAGCACGACCTTGCTGCTGGTCGATGGTAACATCTTGATCGATGCATTCGTCCGAAGAGACAGACATGAGCACGTCGATGTCCTCGGTCACAGCGGAGGCGGGTTGAACAACGACGTTGAGCATAGGCCTGAACGTGAATGCATATTGGAGACCACCGCCGACAGCCACCGCAACGGGTGAAAGGCGAGTCCGCTTGAGGAATCGCTTGCGCAACTACTAATGTGTCAGCAGATATACACAACCCAATGAATATATCACGCACTCTGACAGCCTCTCCCTCACGATGAATGCGCTTCCTGACTGTAGCGATCGACGTGCTCGATAATAAGTTCGCGAGACGCTTGTGAATCTAAACGCTTGTCAGTCCCCTTCTACGAGCATCAAAGTTGAATAGTGCTCACCTTGTCCACATCTTCGTCAGAACGCTTGCATCTCTTGACCGAGCGGACAAAATCGGCCTTGGCCTCCAGGGCCCGGGTCGCAGTGTCGTCTAAGGCGTCGGCCTTGCGGCGGGGTAGAATCCCGCCGAGAGCAGCTATGTCGAAGGGATGATCGTAACTTACTTCTATGTGCGAGCTGGTAGCAATGTGTGGGACGATATCTGCGATGGCGTAGTTGATGTAGGTAGACATGGCTGAATTGATGACGCGTATGGTAGTGAATAATGGGCGAAGAAGGCTGTAGTGAAGACCGAATGTGGAACGAAGGCGTGTTGGCTGCTGTGGGGCTTGAGGTTGCTGTGAGGTTGTGTGAAGCTAGGCTTGAGCGTGCGACGAGATGGTGGTGGTGCAGGGTAGAGTGAAGTGAGGGTTGAATTCCTCACAGGCCAGTCCTCTTTGGCGGGAGAGTGACGGTTCGATCGGCCAACTGCAACCTCCCCGATCGAGCCTATGTGAAGCGGTTGTGATAAACTGGTTCGACTCCTGCTCAATCCTACGTGCAATCAGCAAGGCTGGACATGCAAGGGCACTCATTATTATAAGCAGAGGTATATTGACATGGCATGTCCTTCGGGCACGAAGTGGTCATTAGATGGAATCCTGGGTATGAGGCAGTCAGGACGGTATCATAGTTCGAACCTGGCAATTGTTCAGCTGTGATATCACCTTTGCGTGAATGTGCTCACCTAAAGCGGGAGGACGAGAACAGTGACAGCTGCCGAGAGCAAGGGTCCGGCTACGATTGCAAACATCGCACCACCATGGCCGGTCAACCTGTGAGCTCCATTATGCTTGGTGTCTGTGTTTGTCTCTTGGGGACTGCCGGACGTTGTCGACGCACTAGCGCCGCCGCTACCTGACGAGGATGAGGTTTTCGATGCAGGCGGGATCGTACCAACGACGCTCGTGTGCGTTATCGTCGCGGAAGGAACGTTGCCTTGCGTTGATAACGTAGCGGGCGGGTTCTGCACGACAGACGGCTGAGGATCATTGTCATCACGAACGCTGAATACTGCGCTGATATTGTTGTCATCCCCGAGTACTATCGTGGCATGTCTGGTCAGTGGACGGTAGACGGAGAGTGCCCGGAAGCGACATACATGCAACAACGTAACGCCTTGCGCTGGGCAAGTTCAGGGGGCAACGGACATTGACGACGCCGTCTGCTAGCGGGAAGTTCTCGGCAAGGGGTTGATCTGAATCCCGGTATATCATTGCAGTGCAAAGATACATCATCAGCCAGTCGTCCCTCTTGTTTCGTGTATTGCTGTGCGCACCTTTGTAGAGAAACACTGTTCCGTTGGTTTCCACATAGCCCATCAAGACCGTCCCGTTCACACCCGTCACGTTGAAGCCGTCGGTCAGCCTGCATATGAGAAAGGAGCGTTAGCTAACAGCAGCAGATTCCTGGGCAGAGAGACGTACCAAGTAACCGTCTGCACCGAGCCTAACGACCAAGAGTCTTGAGAGCTCGGACTGATGATAGTCGGAGACACTGCGCGCGGAGCGTTGGCCGCGAAGACACTAGTGACCACGAGCAAGACAGTGATTGTCGCAAGCCTGAGTCGAGTAAGTGAACTGAACAGCATAGCGATCTACCCAGCGGGAATGGAGGACGCTCTCAGGACCCAGGAGGAAGACGGCTGCCTTTCAGTAGACGTTGGCAACCAGAGACAAGGGCGGAGCGTCTGCGACTGACATTGATGAGACCTGCAGAGTCGGCGAGCCCGGAGGAAATTCAAATCAGAGCCAAGAGAGATGGCTACAACGGTGATCGCGTCATTGTAATGAGAAGAGGCACGCGTCCGCGCAAGCACTGAATCTAGTACTTGGCCAGTCCGTGCGATACCAACTTCGAGAGCATGTGGCAGAGCCGTCTTGCAACATCGTTTCAATCCAAATCGATAGAATGAAAGGCATGATACAATTCCNCAANGTCGTTTACGCAACAATGTCATACAACKAYGTATGGTTGTAATATCAATCGTTTTCAGGCAGACACAGAGGTATGTAGGGGCTGCGGTGATTGCACGCAAAGGTGAACAATGTTTTGAGATTACGACAGCGGTACTGTTTCAGGAAAAATAGTGTCTAGCGCAGGTAGAGATTCGAGCAGAGCAGATGCATCTCTTGTAGGTGAAAACAACCGGACCCGGCCTCCATACGGCAGGAGCACAGGGCCGTTAACAGGTCGCTGAAGTTGAGTATATTCAGGCGTAGTTGAACGCCGTGTTTAGCCTCTGTAACTCGCTACGTGAATTATAGATAATGGGCAAAGTCTGTTAGTATGCGTAAGGCGTGGATTGTGCCTATGCGATACGGCGGGCGCGTTGGCCACCGTGACCGTGCACGGCAAGGATACTCGGAATTGCAAGATGAGAAGCGGGTTCTGGCAAAAGGCGAGGTTCAGAGGATTACATGTACAGCCAACACTTGTCTCCCCTAGGCAGACTGAGACGGTGAATGTGTACGTTGCAACATGGGACCGACACTCTGACGTGAATATGGTCAGGGAAGAATCCGGAATGCAATTCGGGTGCACACCAAAGGTTGAAGAAATTACGGGAAATGCGGGCCGGTGAAAGCCACAAATACGCGCGGGGAAGAAACCGGAAGCCAACACGGGTCCGCACGGGTGCACAAAAGGTCACGTGCAGAGCCAGGCTCACAGCGCGGTAAGATAACCGATTCTATGAGAAGAATCGGAACTTAGCCAGTCCGTGCGATACCAACTTCGAGAGCATTTGGCACAGCCGTCTTGCAAAATCGTTTCAATCCAAATCAATAGAATGAGATGCATGATACAATGGGTGACTTTCCGTAACCTGTTTAGATACAGGTTTAGCTGAGCTAAACGTTTGCGCCACAAAATCCCGATGTCCGAGCGTGACATTTTAGAACTCCGACAACCCGCTCCACATTTTCTAAACCTCGCTTAAGTTCTCTAAACCCAGTCAAATAGAGAGGGGGTCACCCCCCTCTCTATCCTGAATATGTTGTAGCTATCCTCGCTAAAGTACGAAAAGTGGGGCCGGCAGGGGCAAGCCGTGCACTGGTTGACCATTCCAGGCAAGCCATCAGCCGACTGCGACCTCAAGCGAAGCTCTCGAACTCGCCACGAAAATCATCGAGCCTGTAGACTGTTGTGTCTAAAGCTGCATCCATTCGGAGCTCGGAATAACCTACGGGAAAAGGCGCCAACCTACCTATGCGGACTGTCACGCTCGCCCCACTTCTTTCCCAGGAGGCAAACTGTGTCTAAATCGTTACGGAAAGTCACCCAATTCCCAAGTCGTTTACGCAACAATGTCATACAACTACGTACGCGACCGACACTCGATACAACGAACGCTCGGCGGGCCCGACGCGCGAAATCCAATAGAACGAATGCCGTGTGTGCCAACTGTCGTCGTCATCTTCGAACGTCGCTGGAAAACAGAGCAGTACACGTCCACCTGTCGTCGAAAGTCGAACGTCGCAGCTTACAGGACATCCTCAGCACAGGCCGGGAGACGCCCCACAACAACCGCTCCGCCGTCCTCTCTTCTCCCTGCCGGTCGCTGCCCCCGGGGGAGGCGCGAGCCGGTGGCGCCTCGCGCTCTTTACTGCGATCACCCTGATCGTCTTCACCCTCCTATCGGACGCTGCCGTCGGAAGGCCTCGAGCCAGAGATGCAATAGCTTGGGATCGAGGGTGGGTCGTAACACTATCGGAGCCCCAGGGATGTCAAGGCTTCTTGAACGCGCGCGTCGAAGGTCATCGTCGGATGGCGCAGCCGTGCTACATCAAGCGCATCCCGAAAGGCTTTGACACCGTACCGTTGTCCGACAGGTATGGAAGAGCACAGATAYTGTGCAGTATCCTCGTCTGTAAGAGTGAGAGCGCGCAACGGCAGTGAAAGCAATGTAGACGTCAGCGAACTGGTACAAAGAAGAGGTAGACGTACCACTGGGCTCAACGGAAGATAGTCGGGACAGATGGACGTCTTYGCAGTGTTGGTCTCGACACTCCCCGCCACCTGGAACCTCATACTGACAAACACGCCCTGAGCCGCTAGACAAATAGTTYATGACCGCAGTCTGCTTGAGCGGTTCAAGGTCTACAGAAGACTGCAACATCGCACCGGGCGATGACAATGAGCCGCTGTCAGTAAAGAATGACTTAGAGGCAGCATTCTGCCTKGAGTGATCGCGCAAGCGAGGGTGACGATCTAGAAGCGAGTGGTAAGAAGCAAAAGCCGACGTTTCTTCAGTGGCTTGTTCGGCCGGATTGCRTCCCGGGTTGTCCGARGTAACCTGCAGAGGAACAATGAGCGAAAGCGATCTGGTGAAGGTCTCCTTCGAGGATAGCCCACGGATGAAGGAATGCRGATTGRACACGTACCTGAGCCGACGTCTCTGGATGAAAGCCAATGACGTCGACTGCTACGTCTTGACTTKGTTCAGGRATATCTTGMGCTTCCAAWACCTGTAGAACAAAACAASATGCCGTCGCAAAACGAAGTGGTACATCGTGAGGWCGATGTACCATTATGAGAATGGAGACAAATCAAATGCGAGAATAGGGGCAAGAGAAGGGGAAAGGGGAGATCAAGGGCGCGTTAACAATGAATCTRGGAAGCCGCAAGGAGGGCGGCATATAAGGGAAAAGATCCTTGCCACTTGTTCRTGCCGCGCTTCATCMGTTAAGACTAGRTATGCGCAGATGAARCAGCGRTTTACAAGTCGATRAATATCACCGAAGATCCAGGATGGTGCGCCCAGTTGAGTGGRGTGCCAATATTGGGGTGTTCGTACGAAGAAATCAGGTGAGGAAACGGAACACGATATCACGCTGRCAACGTAGAACAACTTGCCTTTGTCACCAGTAGTTGTATGTTCCAACATCATCGGGGTGCCATCTATAGTGTTTGAGTCAGAATGAGAYGGGATATAGTTRGCAGGAAGACGAGAACCAATCGGGGTGGCAGCACCGCTTGATGACTCTGATTCGGGCAACGAAACAGAGCTMCTYTGCCCTGATTCTGAAGRACGTCAGCAAAAGGTACAAGAATCTACAACTGARTAAGACATACCGTGTGGAAGAAGAGCATTAAGTACGGATTGCTCATCTGGAGAATCTTGTAATCGGCCTTTGGTAGTGGTGGGGTCGGGCGTCGTCGACGATGTACTTCGTGATGTTAGGAAAGAGCGGACGCCTAGGGACTCATCATCCTCCTGTTTGACGAACGCGACCCCGTTGTTCGGCGTGCCGGATGTCGTAGGAGTGGATTGAGAAGACTGTAGARTCGTCAGCACCAGCAAGTGGCTATAGATCAARTACCATACCTCCGCGAGCTTCTTCTTACGGCTCTGTTCGCGTTGAGCAATTAGCTCACGCATCCTYCTGATTTGTTCCTCTTTCTCCTGTAATATATTCGGCGTRATGGCAGTACCCATGGCAGGAGACGCATGTCGTGGGGTCGGARCAGCGGTTGCCTGAGGGGTGGGAACGTTTGATGCACGCGAGTCGGTCCGTGGAGGTAGACCGTTTGGTTTCGCAGTAGTCGATTCATCCTCGCTATCACTGAGGTCGATGACGCATCGCCTCTGCGTGAGACCAGCAAACCCGGTSGTTTTCCTTCTGATGTTCGCTCGGAATAGATCTGGAGGGCCTTTCGCAGGAGGTCGAGAAGGACCCGGCTCCATGTCGACAAAGTCCGCAGCAACTGGCCGTTTCGTTCCTCGCCGAGGGGGTRGYGGGAGTTTGCTGTCTTCACGAGGTGACCTTGATCGATACAGCCCCGGAACAGCGTCCATGTCTTCGTCGTTGTCGTAAGACGATGGCGTGCTCCTAAAGCTAGAGAGGCGCGCGGACGYTTCAGCTGAGCGATCAGAGGCTGTTGAGATAGCAGACTGTGGCTCAGCGGGGAAAGAAGGCYTGTTCAGAGGCGGATCCGACGTAACCGCCGGAAGCCGTGGCCGCGGAAGTGGGGTGTACTCGGTGACTGGCTCTTGCAAGGTGGTAAGGCCCGGCACATCGTCGATATCCATGTCGTATATAGAACGAGGCGTGTGCAAMGAGGCGAAGCCATGCGTGCCTTTTGGACGGGCGCTAGACTCAGTAGATGCCACGGGGTCGATGCTTTGGAGGAAGTCGTCTACGATCTCGGTTGGGACGCTACTCTTCGAGGCCTGGCGAGTCACAGACGGCGTAGGTTTGACAGTGTGCGGATGGGGTGTGGTCGTAGACACGRWTTCCGTTGCTTTCTGCTTCGACTTTCGCGATGCTAGGACGGCTTTGCGGGCCAACAATTCCTGCTTGCGTTGCTGCTCCATGTCATGCAGGGTCGCGCTCGAAGGACCCGCGACAGGCGTGTTGGACTCTGGTGTTGCCGGAACGAACGGCGGAGCCATAGCAGACAGAACATGGGGCGTAACGTCCATGGGTGGCTGGGGATTCGACGATTGATTCGAACGGGTAGGGTCGGATGAGGGAACGTTTGCAGATGACCGAGATGCTGAAGTYGCTATCGATGGCAAGCCAGTAGTATCCAAGTTTGAGGGCAGCCGTARATTCAGTTCCACAAAGACATAGTAGACAATCTCACGGCTAAGACCGCAATTGACAAGATATTCCGGAGGTACACCCCAGCCCAGAAGATCGAGTACGATGTCTTTGGCGTTGTCGTACTGTGCTTGAGTCACTGAAATTCCGTGAGACCAAGTATGCAACGCCACTATTCACGCTTCTACTCACTAGCGAGACCAGGTCTGACATGGTATTCGTCGACGAGCATAGCGGCTGAAGAGGGCGCKACACTTTCATGAGGTAAAACAGAAGTTGCTTCAGGCGCGACGTCGGGTGCCARTGTCATAGGCTGAATCACAGGTTCGAGACGCTTCGAAGAGGTGGGAGTAGGAGGCTTGTCTAATACGGGAGACATGGGTTCGAGCTTGGTCTTCGGCGTCGGGGGCGCSATTTCCGAGTCGCTGATTTCGCCCTCTTCTCTYRCTTGAACGTGATCGACGTCCATCGGGCCAGTACTGGYTGATGGAGGKGTAGGCAGTTTGGCGGGCGCGACGGGAGGAGATGATGCAATGGATGATGCTGCGATCGGCTCTTCTTGACCATAGTCTAGCTCGATAGTATCGGCCGGAGCGAAGGCACGGTGTGGAAGTATAGGCTCAGCTTGAGAGGTCGCAGGTTTTCGCCTCTTGGCTTTGAGAGTCATCAGAGCGGCGGCGCGCAGCGAGGCAGCGTAGTCCTCAGATGAAGTCGACGTCGCATGAGGAGCAGCACCATTCTGTGCATGTTCAACCAAATTTGTGCCAGACATTATGCAAGAACAGCCGACATGCGCGACAATNCNNNNCAAGACAAGAAAGCCGAGTGRGATATGTGGTAGGGCCGCAAGAACGAGAGAGAGGAAGGGGAAAGTGGGATTCGGGATACAGAGACGCTCTGAGTCGAGGACTTGGGCCGGAAACAACGCCAGGGCGTGATCCTCACGCACGGACCATCTCACGGGCGCCTACTAGATTGCGCAGAAGTTCAGTNNANANANNNNCNNACACCTCCTCGTGCAACACCACAAAACCACAGATCACTCTATCAACTMATGGCCAAGATTTTCCTCTGCATTGAGCGATTCACAGCGAATCATMACGGAAGTATAAGGSAAACATGGTTCTACAACACTCCCTGCATTGACAAGCAATACTGATTTATGCGGCAAGGCATCATCGCAGTTGTCGTAAATCCCCTCTGATCACCAAAGGCAGGATCCCTGTAGTACGTGAATGCCGATCCACTGAGATGAAAGGGCCCGTCAAGCACGYTACCACTTACCTCCAGTAGGAAGCGGGTAGCGAGGCCTACCCATCGCTGCCAAAAACCCATTGATTATCCCACTATGGGCGGTAATGCAGATATCTACGCGCAGTCGTTAGCCTAGCCGAGCAGGGCATACGRATGGTGTATTCRCGCACATGTTCCTTCGTCTTGTGCAAATATGCGATCCAACACGGCCTTCGCCCGTTCCTTGACGTGYTCCTTAGTCTCACGTTCGTCCGGTTTCCAGATCACGTCCTCTTCGRCGAACCCTTCCTCAAATTYGTAWATGGGAGGTGGGAACGTTTGTGCGATGACACTTCGGGGTGAGCGGAGATCGCAGGTATGCTCCCCGTACTCCTCACGCAGATTCTGTAGGCTTGATCGGCATACAGTACAGTGAGGTTCACGACAAAAACATACCTCGAGGATTGTTACTCGTCGTTGGTCTGGCTCCAGGATGTCGCTGTTCACGAAGATTTCATGCCATGTACGCAATGCCCGGCGCATAGGGCTAGCGTAGTGTTTSTCTGGYAAAGGGAGGCCATACTTGTGCTCTGCTTGCCAGAGCTGTCGAGCTKTTTCAGCTTGGGCGATACCGWSSGRCGTGAGTTCGGGATCAGGCCCCCATATRATCTTTCCATCATSRTAAAGCTTAGACCAATGCCTNGNGCNATGNNGNATATCAACAGYCRGCTTTTCATGGCCCGGGGACCAGAGGGCTAGGYGACTTACGCGTTCCACRCCTRAGAATACCGTCTGTCAACATGNNNNCNANTAACTCGCAGCATACGCGGGATCCAMATACCTCAGTGCCATASTCGGCTTCTGCCACATTGTCTATAAGCCACATCGAGTCAGCRTGATTCCCGCAAGTAAACAAGCTGTAGTGCACGAACGATGKCCCTGGCCGTGTCGCACTARGTAGAACACCTTGTAGCGTACAGACTCCGGCGCGGTGGCGTTTAATYCGTCCACATGCTTCTTGAAYTTCTCCCATCGCTCTGGTGAAACATCYAGGAGTCCGAATCGCKCTGGTAGCTAGACAATCGTTCTTTCGTTGAAAGGGCAAGTCGAGRAGGAAYCGATTTGATGACTTACCACTCCGATCATGACACCATCGGCCGCAGGRTCATCCTGGGCAAAGAATCCCGTCTCGATCTGGGAAAATGGYGTAAACGWGTAGAAATTGCAGTAGGGAAGTGATTYACCGTGTATYCGCCCATGGCYTCGCACYTGAGCANNTNNCNNTNACCAGTGGAGGGATTGACTGGACGAGAAGAGGAAGGAGYTGCTGTGGCACTGGTATGCGCCGCGTGTRTCCTTRANNGNNTGNNTNATGCATGTAYARCRTTAACYCTCCGGGCCGCAACGGCCTCATGCTTCTCTAGTAGCGCGCKCAAGTYGRRCCGCTTCATTCRCTTCGCATACTCAAACAGCTAGTACTTCAAGGTTGTCGCGATATGCTSAGACTNNNCACGCGATACGTTGTGGAAGGCGTTACGRGATCGATGGTCGACAATRMCATGGGGTACAAGTGTGGTCTATTGCTGCACCAGCACCAGGCCAGGGCAGACCCGACGGGTGGGCCGTATCAACAGYACGACTGCTACGATACAAAAGCTATGCTACAGAGGCGGCCCTTTTATGAGTACAATGCGCTTCTATACTTCACTTCTTCTATGCTGCTCCGCTCCGAGAATSTAGRTGTTGAGATAGCGGATAAGTTAGRGGACGYGCGCTGGGCGCGTGRGTCGCACACCAGTCCGTTCCGCTGCAGGGAAGAGGAGGGTGTGGACGGCGAGGGGGAAGGGGCGAAGGAGTGTAGGGGGCTGGCGACGCGTCGCTGAGGACGGGGTCGGCCARATTTAGTCGGTGAAGTCCCACGAGACCTTGAGGACGCCAGTGTCAAGGTCGCCAAGCTCCTCAAAGAGCGAAGGGCTCATGTCTGCGTGTGTAAGTCAGACYCCGTACGACNAAGTACGTCGAAACGTGTACGACATACCGATGTCATTGGAACCGCAGCTRGGGCATTCGTCACGGACGATYGCCGTCGCGGTCTTGCCGTTCGCAGTGTTCTTGATCTTCACTTTCTGCATGAGRCAAAGTGAAACYGTGAGTACACCGTCAWMCACAGAGCTATGAACGAACGAACCTCATCGCAGTGAGCACCGTTGGCGTAGATGTTCGACGAGATCGCAATGATCTTGTCGCTGTCCTTGTTCGTCTTCCCGCAAGCACCAAGGCCGACGTTGAACCAAGTGCCCTACACGTACGTCCATGTAAGTAGACAGCYCTTATGTTTGAGGACAATGCRGCACTTACACGACCRGTGCGAGACCGCTTYTCGACAAGGGCAGYACCCTCGGGGTTGACGGGGCTCACGGGAGAAGCGAACGCGGTGAACGCGAGAGCGAAGAGGAAGAAAAGAACGGTGTAAGGAGACATGGCGAGTGTGGGGGTGGGGCAAAGAGCGACCGGATAAGAGACCGAGGAGGGACAGGTGTTGTTGTCGAGTGGGACTCGTGAAGAACATGGCCTCGCAAGTGTGGCCTTTTATACCTCGTCCTCAGGCTTTCCGTGGTCAAAAACTTAGGTCCCTCGACGTCGAGGGCTTCGTCGCCGTGGTTGCGACTCGTAGAGACCATCTGCACGCCGAGGCACAGGCCGATGTGGCGCGGGGTACCCCAAACGCACAGCGGCACCGATGCAAGAAAATTCTCGGGAAGTTGATCAATTACGACGGTCGATCGGGGTGTTGGGCGAATGGGGTGGAGGAGACCTCTGACACGAATAACAAAATGCGGGGGGAATAGCGCCCAAGGATGTGTTCACAAAGTCTAGAACTTGACGTATGCCGAGTGTACGCTGTGACGTTTYCGGGGATGGAAGTGTAGCGTCGAAGTTAATGTACCTTTGAGTTGAAAGTTGGAAGCCTTCGGATATCTATTGTAAAGCGTCAAAATCTACCACCGCCAGCTGCAAGYCAGTGAATAGAAAATCGTTCACATAGACGTCGAACAACGCGAGGAACCCRATRTTGAGCATCTCCCCTATCTAGCCAGCTGCRCTCGAGCCTCCGGYACTAGGTTTTCCGGACGGTGCCAGACGGTACCGTTYTCMATCGGACCTNCNCGNCGNNCNNCGCAAGTCGACGGTCTGGGTCTTGGAKGTGGATATGTGGCGAGTGGTTTGGTGCGCAAGTTCCGAAAGCCGGGGACGAAAACAAACGTCATGGARTCGAAACCGCAGCAACRTTCGCSCGCGCCGACCGCACCACGAAAAAAGGGGACGTCGATGCTCGGACTGGCGTCGAGGGGACGGAGTCCTTGCGCCGATTGTGGCTGAGAANNNGNAGAGNAAATATCCGCCACGTGGGATATGCCGCGGTCACGAGATCGTGCGCGACAACGCGCGTCGCTCTTCCCGCAATGGCGCGCGGGTTCATCAGTGTCTGAAGWTGCTGGAGTGCCCATCGCGTATTCTTCTGAACAGGTTGCCGGCGATGGAGCGGCAAGATTGCAGGATGCAAGGACTGAATTTCGCACATGATGGGTGCTGATGAGATGCRRRGGGKGAGTAGTGAGCATCTCCCTGATCAAGGCCATGTCAGACTTACAGCCAAYCACGCGCGGYTYCACAACTGCCATACGCAAGCTTCAGCTGCGAGTATAAGCCTCAATCGTTGACCTGACCAAGGCCGCATGGCTTTCGTGTGATACATTCTTCTCTGCTATATGAAGAGGCGACGTCRTGGTTGTACGTTGTGCCGTGAGGCCGCGTCGSTCGAGCAGTAGTAGCTCCTGAGGTACATGTRAAATCTACACSCAKYAAAATCAGMGATWTGGCATAMTCARTCGTGTATGAACAGTGAGATTCAATGAGACAGARAGTACTGACCAGCCTCGCTCCGAGTCATTGACTGAACCGTGACGAAACAGAGATTTGATGGAAGCGCCCGCAGTCATTGCGACAGGCACTGCCACCGGGCGCTCCTCACCTGGCTGCTCACAAGCCCGGCGACTGCAATTATTATTCGTTGAGTAAACTCACCCATCTGCTCACGATCTTYAACTTGCATCCTTAACGCAGTACAATGYATGCGTTGTTCTGTGATGTCGAAGTACAAGGATACATACGCCAGTCGTCGATGATGGCGAYGTCGGTTGCTGCAGCTGTCATTCCAGTGGATTCCAGAAAGGTCGATTGGCTGCAGCCTAATACGACCCATAACACAGCGGCAACCTTGTATTCGATGACGGCTTAACTTCATTCTCCATCATCTACATCCATTGCATCTTGCCTTTGACCACCACCCACCATGCCTTTGAACTATTCGAAGTGGGATAAGCTCGAGGTGCGTACCGCGATCGGGACGCGTCTGATGATGCAAGACAAAGTCTGACAGGGTGGCGTTGATTATAGCTCTCGGATGACTCGGACATCGAGGGGCATCCCAATGTTGACAAGAGGTCACTCATCAGGTACGTTCGATCGCGTCTTGTAGCATGAACGATCCTGAGTAGGATTAGATGGAAGCAGCGCGACATACACGAGAAGCGGGAGATGCGCAAACATCGCATTGCCCAGCTCAAGGCCGACATCGCTTGCGGCGAAGTACTGAAGCCTCGAATCCAGAAGATCACCGAGGAAGTCGAGGCGCAAGGCGCACCCCATTTCTCWGCACTCGTCGAGCGTTTCAAAACCAACCCCTCCCCCGAGAAGCCACCCACCAACTCGCCCGATCAGAARACGTACGACGAGATGCTGCTCAACCTGATGTTGCAAGTGTGGGAGGAGGCGAAGAAGAAGGGGGTGGAGAAGGACGACCCGAAGTTGTCAGACACGCTAGTTGCTGGGCTGAAGGAGCATCTYGTCAAGATGGACGAGCACCAGGCGAAGCTGCGGAAGGATCTGGAGCATGAAGAGGAGGAGCAACACAAGAGGATTACGATGGAGGATATACACGATGGRTTTGATTCGCACGTACGTCCTAGTCTCATTTMTTCTCATTCTCCCTYGCCAACYCGATCGTGTACAGTATGTGCCACCGAAGCCCGCTCCACCCCCGGTCAAGGGTGCGATACCCACCGACAAGCCCAAGAAGACCGAGACCGTCACCGARTTTGAGGTCCTGAACCCCAAGGGCGTCCAGAACGCRCCTCTCARAGAACCCTCTACTTCTGCTGCAGCGGCATCCTCGYCAAGCTCCGCCGCAGATGACGATACCGATGAACTTCCCGAGCTCACGCCGGCCYTGGAGCAGTTCTCCCGGATACCACTCARAGGCTACGAGGAGTCATGGGAGTTCATCAAGGCACATCGTGACGTCTACGTCCCGGGTGCGTCGGATGCTCTCTTGGTTGCTGCGTTCCGTGCACAGAGCAACGGCGATGCGAAGTGGGCACAGCAGTGTGTACACCAAAGCCTGCTCTTGCAATACTGTGAGAAGCTCGGTAAAGATGGCCCYTCGATATTCTTCCGCAAGTGAGTTGCCTGCACCCGTTCTGTGTGCCTACGGCGGACTGACGCGTTGTTGCAGGATGATCTCCGGAGACCATCGGGCAACATCTGTCTTCGAGAAGGATGTCATGGACACGTATGCGCACCTCGTCGAGCGCGTCCGSATCTCGAAGGCGGAGGAAGCTGCGGCAGGCGGCGAGCAGATTCAGCTCGTACCTGAAAACCCGAACCAGTCAATCACCTTCAACGTGCCCGAAGGTCCCCCGCCGGAGCATCTGGAGCTCGAGGGTCCTGGAACGGAGGATCTCGACATTGAGGATGTTCGGAAGGCGCTGCAAATGCGTTGGGACGTGTTCCAGAGCTTCGACGAGCCACTACAGAATGCGCTGAAGAGCCAGAGCCTGGATGAGGTCAACAAGGTCCTCGGCTCGATGAGCGTTGAGCGGGCRGAGGATGTCGTCAAGCTGTTGGACGTGGCGGGCATCCTCAGTTTCTCGGAGAGCGGCATCCGTGATGAAACCGGAAAGGGAGCTGAGGCTGACGACGAGGATGATGGGGCCGACGAGGGACAAGGAGAGAACGACGTTGATTGAAGGACGTCTGGGATCTAGGGCGGTTGRCTACGAGTGAAGAAGACTAATGTGCTGTTGTGTATGATCCTCTGCTGTGTAYTCTCCGCTGTGCAGTGTTTCCGCTCTCGCAATGCTTCATGTGGATACCTCGACATATCATTGACGGCGTTTGGTGGCCTACTAGGTATACATGCGAATGAGACATCTTTGGTGGCGCTACGACCTATGATGTATGTATAGAAGGGGTACAACCAGGCACCGGATACATTGTTCCTTTTCTGATGCTGGKTTTAGCGTTGGCGTTGCATTGACTGCTTGAGCAGATGCGAGCTTATGGCAGCAGACGAGATGCTACCGAGTGCACAGCTGACCANTSCTCCTCCTCGGATAGGTTCACCGGCGCTTGCTGTCAGCCTGGAATTGCGGCGTGCTCGGACTTTCTCTTTGTCCAACGCCGCCATGTTCTTGCATCCTCCGTTCGAAACTTCGCAGTCGCTAACAAYGATGCGGCGATTACGGTAGAGATGCCTAAATGAATTCAGGGCCGCGCAAACTTCGCAGATGCACCCAAGATCAGTCTAGTGTCTGCTTGCATCAGTCTTCGATGGCAGGGAGGGCGGTATCCGATGCTAATGCGCCTCAAGCACGAGATTATCGCAGCTAGCAACAACTGGTAACCAACCGGGATCGCGAACCCGTGCGCAATCTCCTCGGTTACTTACGTTGACATGACCATACTCACCTTCAATAAGGAAACCGGGGTAGGCACGCAATGGCCAATAGGCACCGTGCTCTCCCGTGCATGCCACTGCCAGAACGGGCACATGGGCCGTCCTATATCAGTTTCGTCTCACCCTCAAACACTGCACCCGCGACCCTCAAGAGTCAAGTGCKMGCGTGAGCGTGCACACGAGATGCTCTTCCTCCTCTGTCCTGCTCTCTGCCTGTCYGCTGTCCTCGTACACTAATCCCCCGCCGCGCGCATCATATCGATCGAATACTAGCCCATCAGAGAGTATCGAGCATCGCACTCGATCACCGAGCCTGCGCGCCCGACGTATAGAACCCTCGCACGACCACTGAAGCCCGTCTCCTCTTCTCTCTCCTCCGCACGCCCGCAGTTCGCGTCCGCGATTGAATGTACTTCCACGCCGACCTAGCACCCTCATGACTCTGCTGTCCACGCATATTGCTTTCTTGTACCTCTCGCTCTCTCACTGCTACTCGTCGTCATGATTGTCCGCCCAACCGCAGGGCCCTCCTTCAACACCCGGCGGTCCCAATCCACTCCTCCACGCCGCCGCTCGAACAGCGCCGGCGCTGCGCCCACAAACGCTCCACCCGCGCTTCCCACTGCGGCACATATGCTCGTGCAAGCGCTGCATACTTCCTCAAAACAGCCCCCCGACCCACTTCTACGGTCGTCGTCAGGCAAACGGAAGCTGTTCCGCCTAAAGCGCCCCTCCAGCTCCCACGCGGAGAGGGTATCTCAAGACCATGATCACGCTGTACCGTCCGCGGCCCCCGCAAGCGCGACCTCTCCACCGCCTCGCCCAGCGCGCAACCCGGCGCGCACGTTCTCTTCCCCAGGACCTAACTCCTTGGAGACTATGACGCCCTCCATCCCTCACAAAGCGAGTCCTCTCAGCCAAACGGTTACCGACGCAGGCGAACCGAAGGTTTCTGAAGATGCTGCGGATTGGGACTTCCCACTCCCGGTGAGTAGCCGTGCATTTGAGAACGCGGAACGACTCTGATTGACGTAACCGCGCTCCGGTTCTGGCTCTAGCAAGGAAGCGAATTCCCTTTGCAGAGGAAGAAGAGCAAGATCAGGAAGGGTAGTGCGGCGCGCGCGATGCAGGAAGAGAGTGCCAAGAACGACCTGCCGTTCTCAACACTCGACCGAGCCATCCTTGAGGAGCTCCGCCAGAAGATCCGGGCACGAGAGGAGCAGTTCGTTATCCGGAGCGGGAGGAAGTACCACGCGTTCCCCACGGAGGATGTGCCATATCCGCGCAGCTATGACAGACAGGTGGTCGATCTGTGAGTATTGGACAGTCACCCCAAATCTTACTCCCGCTTACGCTACACAGCGATGTGTGGGATAATCTTTGGCAACGCCAGCTCGGAGGCAGCATCACAATGCATCGTTTTGACAGCCCGCCGTCGCGAGTGTGAGTATCGACCACAGCTAGTCACGCGAGTCAGTTGACTGATTTGAGTTGTCGATTTGGACTAGTCTGGACCTTGGTTGCGGTGAGTAGACCGCAAAGCTTGTTGGTCATGTGCTGACCGTCACCCAGGAACAGGCACATGGATCTTGGATGCGGCCAGAGAGTGGAAGGTTCGTCCATTTGCATCACTGTTTGCCACACTGCAGAAAGCCTAACATCCAGATTCATCCAGGACTCATATTTTGTCGGTTCGTCTGCTCATCTGGTATCGTCAGACGTTAGTTCTCATCATCACACTATTGCAGGATTGGATGTGGTACCCCTACACCCTGATCTGATTCAGGTGGGCTCGTTCGACCTAGCATCACGCATCACCTGGGTCCAGGCGAATTTGTAAGTATCTACATCCGCATCATGTTTAGCATACCAGTGCCTCCGGAGTCTTGTGCGAGCGTTCCCCGCGCATTCATAATCTGTACACATCACCTGAACAGTGCTGACGCGGGGCAGACGACTCGACTCGACCTCGGAGACATTGGCGCTACTGGCTACCGTTTTGGACGCGTCGGCACCCAACTGATGAATTTGCTCTACCAGCCTAGAACGGCTACCGTTCCCAAACGAGGAATTTGACTACGTGTAAGTGGGTCCATGTTACTGAGCAGATCTATGTGGTAAGTGCTCGAGATCTGATCTCACTTACGTTGCCAGTCGACTTGTCCGCGTCGCTCGTGGAGTCCCCGAGGACAAGGTGCGTTGGTCGGATCAGCTACCTGTCGATTGACCCTTATTGACGCCCTGTTTCCTCAGTGGGACGGCTTGTTTGAGGTACGTGTTTGGCCATATGGGGCCTCCATATCTTGGATGCCGAATATGTTACCTACCTCCCACCCTACCCGGATAGGAAATTACACGTGTACTGAGGCCTGGTGGCGCTTTCGAGGTACGTAGAAGATCTTCCTGTCTGTAGCGTTTGCAACCGAGCTCACGGGCTCTCGAAGATGTGGGAAGAAGATCTCCGCTTTCCAGGAAGCCGTCGCGAGACAGAATCTCCTCTCGATACTCCGGAACCGAAACACGTTTCTCCTCCCACTCCGCCGCATACAGACTCGTCTCATTCTTCTGAGCAGGAGAAAATGCTTCTACCGTCCATATACGGGCTACCGTCGCATCGGTCCCTCGCCTTCAGCTATTCCTTCGACGATGTGTTTCGGGTCAAGCATGCCATGCTCGAGGACGCCACCATCAAGCCATTGCGCGCCGTCCCCTCTAGCACGAACCTTGCATCAAAACCGATGCTTTTGCGCACTATCGAGAAACCACCCATCAACCCTCACGACCACTCACTCCTCGAAACGATCTATGACGAGATGCACGCCGCTAGATTCATCAACTTGGAGCCCTTATCCCTGTTGACCAACCTCCTCCCTCTACACCTACAAGGTTGGTGGTGTATGCTTGTGGGCCGTTGCGGCCGCCGCTGATGGCAAGTTGCAGATGTACGAGCACCACCACCGATTGTCATCAACTTTCCTCAACTATCCCTGAGCTCGCCGTCCAGTCACCCCTCGACACATTTTGCAATCAAACACTCGGTATCTGCGATGGGTGAGCTCCGTCCGGAAGACCAGCAGCATGTTCGTGTCACAACGGAAGTATCACCGCCCCATATACTGCATGCTCGAGACATGGCACGCGGAACTCCGTTTGTTGCGCTTGATACGACTCGATATAGCGGCTTTTCTCCCGCGGCCGTTAGGCACTCCGTGCTTCTGCCCGGTCATCGTCCATCGCACGCTGAGCATGTGGCTGCTGGCGCTGCGGAGGGTCACAGACCCAGTGCAAAGCACGGAAAGCAGGACGCGTTCCGGGTCATGAATCCCCTTCCGAACAAAACTATCAACTTCGACCCGCGCTCGCTCAACCTTCTCCTCGCCTTGCGCGTGCAGGAAGTGTTGGCATGCGCAGAGCCGATGTGGGATTGGGTCGTCGACTTCCAGGATTCTGTGACCCGCAGCGCGAAGACGATTGGCCCGCGACGGACATCTGACCACATCACCTTCGCCTCATCTCGCCGTCGCCGTCACCCCAAGCAGGACGCTCTCATGGAGCTTACGAGAGAACAGTTCGACGAACTCTTGAAGCGCTTCGAATTGTGAGTGCCCGCTCTCTTCACATTTCCGTCTGGCATGCAGTCCCCTGGGGAACGGTCCTTATCGGCTGGACCGCGCATCAGGGGGCTGGAGTGTCAAACAGACTACCAATAGCATCAACGTCGGACTGACTGCCGTCACGCCTTGCTCCGCTCTACAGGGATATGAAAAGCCGCATGTTCCTCGCTGCTGCCGCAGAGGAACGGCTAGCCTGGGCCTCCTCCACCTCGACCTCACAGGAGCGCGAGACTTTCGAGGCGATGTGTGCCGCCTGGGCCGAATACGAGCGACGCGTCACGTCCGGATCCAGCACCCGCGGCCGTGGCTTCTCGTCCTCTGCCCCACCCCCTCCCCACCAGAGCCGGCTGAAAGCAGGTAATCCACCTGCAGACGCGGATCGCCACGCCCCCGCGTCTCTCGCAGGCGACGCAGATGGATCCGCAGGAAGGACGAGCGAGCCGGGCCAGACTGGCGCTGCGACCGCGCCTTCGAGCCCAAGACCTAGCCATGCAGCGCCCTCGCGCGTTTCCCAGGACGAGCCCCCGCTGACGAGCCGGACCGGGCGCATCTTCGTCGCGTGGAAANGCTTGAGGGGGCAGCATCGGCCTCCCAGCCTGCGGGTGGGCTTCGCAGGCCCAGCCGGGTCGGTTCTCGTGCTCGTGCTGCCTGCCCAGAATGGGACGCCGCAGATCCAGTGCTGCGCGGCCCCGTCTACAGCTGCCGTCGCTGCTCTTACGCTCAGGCTCGGGGAGCCGCTTTCGTCCTGCTCACCCACCGCCCGAACGACCCCTGAAGCCTGTTGCCTGTGCCCTGAGCGCGTCGTCTGCCTTTCYCACCYCCGCGAAGATCAGCGGGAGCAGGCGCACCGTCCTCTCCCGTCGTAGCCCTGCACGGTATATCTCATCATGGCCGTGACCGTCGGCCGCCGCGCAGGCTTCCCAGTCCCAAGTCGCCGCTCTCTCGCGCGCTCGCAGGGTTCGCCGTCCGCGTCGGACGGACAGACTGGGACGTGCACGCACGGATGCATGATCACCAGGCCAGGGTGCGTGGCGCAACCGCCGTCTCGTGCGATCGAGCGTCGTGCGACGATCTTCCAGCGTGCGTGCCGCACGACCCAAGATTAGGCCGCGCGGCGCCGCGCGCTGGGGTGCGCCTGCCTCTCCCGGTCGGGCCTATATTGGCACAGAAGCGTGCACCGCTCGGACGCCACTGGGCAGCTCGTCCTCGCGCGCGCACAAAAGGGAAAAGGGCGATTGGCCGGCGCCCAGTGCGGTTCTCAGGCTGGGCCGCCGCCACCTTCCACTTTGTCTCCGCGCGTCCGTCTCTTCGACGCGTCTTTGGGCATTGTTCTGGGCGGACGGTCTGCGGGTGACTCGGTGAGACGCACAGGATTGGACGGGCGGTCTGGGTTCTGGATGGGGCCTGTGGCCACGCCTGCGCCTGCGCTCGCGCGCTGGTATTCTGCTCTTGGATGCGCGCGAAGATAGCTTGAGACGCTTGCGCTTCCCTGGGGACTATCGATGTGGTGTTCTCGGACGCCTCGCGCCGTAGTACAACTAATTTATTCTGCAGCGTGGCCGTCGTATCTAACATATATCCCTTCCCGCGATCTTGTATATCCTCTGTAGCTGTTGTCTTATTTGTTTCCGTGCACGCACTTCATCTCTGGTATAGTTCCAGCCGATGCCACTAGCCTATTTGCCGGCTGCACGGTCCCACCACCGCCGTCGCTGGCCACGCCCCACACTTGAGGTTGGTCAGAAGGGGCCGCTGTTCCTCAGCAGGAAGCCGTTCCTTCTTCAAATTCCCGAGGGACGAGGGCAGGAGAGGCTCCTTCGCGCGCAGATAAGCACTAACTTAGCGACAGGCCCCGTTTCAGACACGGACGCACTCAATGGCCTGTTCCCACCCCGCGGGCCACAAGACACCCCAAACGGGATGCCGGCGGAGGAAAGGGAAGCGTAGGTACCGCCTTCCCTTGTGAGAGGGCGAGAGGGCGAGCTCAGATAGAGTCCGCACGGACGGACTGGGAATTGGCTGAGGGATCGCGGCGCGGGGCGAATCGATCTCGCGTAGGAGGGCGGATACGTACATGCGGTACACGCTGCAGCGGTTCTAGCGCGTCGCGTCGACGAGGGTGCACGCCTTCGCCACGATCGTCCGGATCCCCTGCGCGCGTTCCCCAAAAGGCGTTCGTCCGCCCATATATGGGCACCATGGTTCGTCGGTCGTCTACTGGGGTGCCGGTGGCGAGTGCTGTCCGAGTGGAGGCTGCTTTCTTGCCTGGGCCTGGGCTGGCACGCAGCGCTTCCTGGGGCTGGCTGTCCATGCGGGCTCACTGGGCTAGAGCTGGGTCTTCGCGCGATTCTCGCACAGCAGCGAGTGCATCGGAGGCTCAGAATGTGCGGGGTCGGAGGATCCAGGGCACCGCCCGCGCTGCAGCGTCGTACGTCGCGTCGTCGTCTCTCTCGACGTGCATGTGCATGCGTACCAGCTGCAGCTCGCTTCGGATTCGAGGCTCGTGCGGGGGCGAGCAGGTTCCGGGGGCACGTTCGCAGCGAGAAGTCCTGGAAGTAGAAGCAGAGTATGTGAGGCTGGCGCGGTCGCGATGACGCGGGTATGAGGTCGTTGCGGTCCTGAAGCGGCGGGCTGCGCGACACGTATACGATGCACGTTCTCCGAGACTGGATAACAGGCAGACCTTCGCAAATTGCACTGTTGCAAGTGGCTGCCAAGTTTGGTACGCAACTGGCGACCATCCTTCCGACGTAAAGTCGAACGATCTCCTTGTATCGACCACCTACTTGTGCCGTCAATAGCGGAAGATGTCCCTTTGGCCTTCCGTGACGGCACTATTTGCACACAGAGCTGTGGCGGGCATTCGAGCAGTAATGCCTGCGCAACTGTCAAGTGGAAGAAATAAACGAGCCGTGATGTCGGACATTTTGAGGTACTAGTCGCATTCAGGCTCAAGCGAGCTGCCTGGTTTCAAAGGAGTCAAGGCGGGCTAGAAATACAAGGAGAATATTCAAGTCGCCGTACGCCGTGTGGCTTCACTGTCGCTCTTGAAGGCGGCGACAGTGGAGACCTTAGAACGGCGGCGACAACTGCCATCGAGTCCATGACACGATATTACTTGAACTCGAAAGTAACGAGATGTCGCACCGCTAATACTCCGCAACGGACGGAGTCGTCGGCGGTCCATGGCGTTTAGTCACTGCGGCGAATGGTGTCAACAACATTTGGACACATACGTACATGCCTCTCGCAGCCCCGGCCTTCATCACAGCATCGACACGAGACCCAAATACGCACCGCACCGATCGAGCCTGTCCGGATGTCGTGTTCCCGACGACGACCGTATCAGTGATGCTATCCGCAACACGACCGCGGCCAGGGTCCTCGACTGAGCACTCTGCACTCAATGGCAATCCGCAATCCATGTAAACCATCTGATCGACTGGCGAGGGATACGTGAGTTCCGGGTGCATCCATGATCTGCTCAGCGGTCCTGGGACCTGGGCAGCGGCATACGCATACATACATACATCATCGAGTAAGCCCCGGCGTTCCCGCGACCGGACGAGCCCCCTCACGAACGGCTTCAGGGCGCAGCGCATACCGTCATGTAATATATGCACCGCGCAAGGCTTCCGCAATTGCGCAGCGTCCAAAAAGCACTCGCATTCGCATGCGTGTGATCCCACCCCGTCGGAGGATCAGATCACAATGATACACCGCACGACCGCACATCGAACGCTAGTAGCACTCACCACCGACCACCCGCGTATGATATGACAAGCCCTCCGACCGCGAGCCGCACCTTCGCCGCATCCGGAGGCACGGTCGCCTGGGCGACGCGTGCAGGGTCTCTCCTGTTCAGAGCTTAATCGACCTTGGCAGCTGTCACCCTCGCGCTGTCGGTGTCGGCGCGAGCATGCGGTCGTTCCTGCCATCGAGCGATGCCGTCATCCGCACCGCGCGTGTCCATTCGTGCTTGCGCCGCTCAGCGCTGCGAGGACGAAACGCGACTATTGTCTGCTAGTGCGCAGCTAGCGGCGGAGTGGGCCCTGGCCCGGGGCGTCCTCTTCGACGAGCCGTGACAGAATCAGACGGTGACGCGCAACAGCAGCAGCTGCAGCCCCGGGCCTTGACAGAACCTTGCGTGCGATCCGAACGGGGCATTGGCCAATCCCAGGCCGTAAGTGCTGCCGTATTCTGTGCTCGAGGCGCGTCTCCTCCCCCCTCGGAGTCGCGTATTACAGCCGCCTTTCCTCCAACCTGGCCCGTCGCCGCGAGCTGGACAAGGCACCCTCCGCACAGCGAGGCGTTGTCGATGCCGTCCGACGCTGTTGATGCTGTAATGGKGMGAGCGCGCCCCGGGGGGCATGACCAGCCGCGACCGTGCRWCCACGCGGGCGGATGGGCGGCCATCGAGCTAGATGGACACGGATCGGAGGACGTGCGCCCGTGCATGGGCATACACACACGGACGCACGGGCGACGGGAGCCCAACCGCACACACGGGCGTGTACGTGCGCTGGGGCCAGGCCGTGGCCACGGGACAAATGGTGCCCGCTGTTCCTGGATGCCAGGTCGTGGTGGATTCCGATGCGAAGGAGCCTATGCGCTTCGCCAGGTTGCCGCCACATGTGTGAACGGCCCGGCTGGGCCAGGCTTCTCAGGTCCGCTCAGCGCGAATTCGAACGCGAACCCGGCGGAGTTGCTCTAGTCCGAATCTGGACGCGAGGCCACCTGCCATTTCGGGCCGTCCATACCATCCACCACCGCTCCCGCGTAGGACAATAGACAGCTTCGCGCGCGAACGGGGCAATGCCCACGCTTCTCCGGCTGGTAGGCAACCTGGGCATTCCGGCACGAGAACCCGCCGCCGCTGCACGCCTCGAACTGCGTCAGCGGGGCACGAACTCGTCCGATAGTGCACGGTCCCCGGAAANTGCCATCGGGCGGGGAATCAATGCGTAGTAGCACAGCGGGGGCTTCTATCCGAGATGCCGGAGGAGGAAAAAGGGCGAGCCAGCTGCTGTTGGCGAATCGACCGCTCGCGATCCGCGGCAGCAGCCCGAGCAGGCCTTGCGCGCTGCGAACAGGGTTCGACGCGATTTCGAGCCTACCTGAGGTGGCCCAAGGGCGGACGGAAGAATCGAAGGAGGGCTGCCCTGGGCAAGGAGCGAGTAAGTCGCGAGTGGAGTGAGGGAGAAGAGGGCGGAGAGGTTGGCTGAGTCCCAACAGCGTAGGATGAGAGCAGAAGGCTGCCTGACATGGCATGTTGGTCCCGAACGAGGCATCGTGGAAGGAGCCAGTAGGAAGTGGGCGGCAAGGCGGGCTTGCGCAGGGTTTCGATAGGTGTGTGATGCCGCAAAGCCGCGATGGTCCGGCGGGTGTAGTGGTCGTGGTGCAGGTATGCACGATGGTGCTTGTCCAGTGTTGCTCGGGATACAGGGGCAGATGATATTAGTGCGGGCGCGGTGGCCAGGAGCACGATAGGGCTGCGGCGGAGGGGGTGAGTGGCGTTGATAAATAGGTTGCCGAGGCGGGCGGCCACGACTGTGTTTACAGCGGTGGTAGCAAGATGTGGGCTGGCAGAAGAAGGCGGCAGGGAAGCCAGATCCAAGGGTCTTGCACACGCGCAGCCTAACTCGCTGTGATCTGACAAGTAGGCGTACAAAGGCCATACAACATCGCTAACCAGAAAAGGGCGACAAAAGGCTCAGTTCCGTTGCTATAGTTGATTACCTACAGGTAGTGGCGGCGATCAGTAGAAATACAAGGATAATGATGTACGGGAATTGTACTCACGCATCAGGTAACCTTGTCTTCGAAGGAGAGAGCATTATGGGTGGCAGTACGATGACCGGCTGCAGTGAGCAAACATTCATGAAGATCGAACGGCGAGGAGCAGCTGAGCATGGGTGGTCTTACAGCGGCCAAGCAGGGGAGGCAGGATGCATGCCAATCGAGCGTATGACGCCATCGACTTGAACGCCCGGCCTAGATGCCGGCACACTCGATCCTTCTGGGGCTCATCTTGCGTCCACCTCTCCTCAGTTCCTCTCAGCTGAGACCGGGCCACCGTTGCACGCACTCAACGGAACACGTATGCCTGTCCATAGCGGCCAGTGTCCGATGACAGGCAAAGGGCTAGTCGTTGCGTGCAGTCGCGCTCCGACGAAAGGCGCGTCGTAAGACGAATCACGTATATGTCGGAGTTGTTGTCAGCGCGATTCAGGCCATCGATGGAATCTGCGGCGCTCGCGCGCGAAGCTCTAAAGGAATATGATATATTTCCCGAACGGCTGCATGAGGCATTGCCGGGGGATGGACGCGCGAGGGCCTGCGTGTGCGAAGGGGGGACACGCTGNTGGCGGATGCCATTCTGGGCGGAAGGAAGGTTGGTGGGAAGGCGAGGGGAGGTGAGAGGGACGAGATGCAGAGCGAGATGCCAGGCGGGCAGATCGAGAGAGGACGGTGGCGCTGGGGAAGCTCGGAAGCAAAATGCGCGGCCAAACCACCTCTCCGAACATGGAAGGCCACCTGCCCCAAACGGAACGAAGATGTCTGTGACTACCGCAGCCAAGTATAGCTCCTCTTGATTGGTGACGTCTAAGCTTTCGATGCCCAGACCGCCCTCAGACACCCCTCTCATCTGAGTCCTCTTCCGCAGCAATCACCACCTCGCCGCGCAACGCGACGTCTGCACGCCGCGGAGAAGAAGCACATATTGCGGAGGGGCGCGTCGTGCAGTGCAGGCAGAGAGGTGTGGCGGGAGGGAGAGAGCACGGAAATGGAGAGCAAGGCCGGGGGACGGGGGCAGGCGGAGCGTCGCGTCCGGAAGGATCTGGGCGGCTTCCCAATCGGGAGGCAATGAGGTCGATCTTCGGCTAGCTCGGAAAGGGAGTGG